>JAHZNP010001610.1:0-17083 GCA_020615345.1 Triops cancriformis | reverse complement strand
TGGTTACTCTGTGGTTTTCCCCCAGTTCGCTGCGATCGAGGGTAACTCGGAGATAGGAAAAAAAAGTTACATGAAAAAGTTGCATACGGGTTCCGTTTGCTTTTCGCTTTCCGAAAGCTCACGTGGTTGCGAACGTTAGTAGGGTTGCTGCATTCTCCTACTTCTATTTTTATGATCTCACGGCTAAGTTGCGGCGTTTACGTTTTTGTTCGGATGTCTAAATTTCGAACAGAAGTTTGCGCTTTTAAAAGATTCTGCTATCATGTAAAGTGTATCTTATTCTACACTTTGGGCAAGTACAAACCTGCGCATCATGAAATAGTAAATTTTCAAACAGTTTTGCCTAAGTGGCCGGGGGCCGGATAAAAGCCTCTCGGGGGCCGGATGCGACCCTGGGGCCGTAGTTTGGACAGCCCTGCCTTAGAGCATTCGAGTGTATATGTTCACAGCTTACACACTTGTCTATAATCTTTAGCATAAAATAAATTTAATTCTCACATCATCTTGGCTGGTGCCTACAGTGTTTACTAGAAACAGACATTTGAATAAAGCGCGCCTGTACTTGTTTACTAATGGCGATTTCCATTGGCAAAACTGGTGCGCACTGAATTTTTGAAACACAGCAATACAGTGTGTTTGATAAACTGTCAGTGTGCTTGATAAACTAAGTTTTTGAAGCACAGTGTATCGCTGTGTTTCAAAAATGCAGTTTGCACCAGTGTTGCCGATGAAAATCGCCATAAAAGTGGGAGGGAAGACCGCGACAAATTATGATTGGCTACTTACTTTCGGTTACCCGGAAAACTTGCGTTTGGGGCCTACGTTTTCCTGACTCCGAAATCCGGTGTCCTTGATTGCTTAGGGGCATGGTTTTGCGGAAAACGGACGAAAAAAATGCCTGTCGGGGAGAGCCTTCGGAACTCGATCAACAGACCAAAACACTTCTTTTCGTTCAATATCACAACATGGAAAAAGACGAACACCGCCAAATCAACCACCAGTCCACTGCCGCCCCTGCACTTAAACATCCCGCTGCCGTAAACCACCAATCTACTGATGTTCCTGCTTTTCAACATTCTGCCACCGGAAACCGCCTTACGATCCACAATTCGAACACCGCCGCGACGTCCCAGAGTGACGTTCTCACCGCCGAGAAGGAAACCGAAGCAACAGCCACCGACAACTTCACTAGAAATAGACCTACACGACAACCGAGCCGCCCGATCTCCCGCGCAGTAGAAGCCATAATCAAAACCTGCCAATCCCGTCGACCCCCGGCAGACATCAGCGTCCGCTTAAGCGATATCTTAAAAATCAAACCCGAGTACACCACAACTTCACAAGACGACCGAAGAGAGCCTCACGAGCCCTCACTTCCCATCGATGCCACCTCTACTCCTACAAAGGGCCTGCCGACGTCAAATTGCTACAAACCACTGACCCGGAATTGAAGACCATACCAAAGGAAGACACCCCGTTATCTTCAAACAATTCTCCTGAAACCACCTTTCTGAAGCTAACTCTGGCTGACGAAGACGCACAATATTCACCGCCCAAGAGACAAACCCGAACCACGACGCGACCCGGGAACTCGCAGATAACTTCTCTCCACTACGAGAAAGAACATCAAGAGGAAGAGGATATGGATTTTGGAACCGTTCGCTAACAATAAGACCGACGACCGACGCTAATATCAGCCGACCCGGACAACCTGCTCTACAGAAGACTGACGAAGTCGACTCAGTTGACCACGCCGAGTCACAAAATGCCGTAAAGCCAACCAGCATCGTGCCCTAGTGGTTCTCATGGGCCGATGAGTCGCTTGATACAGTACAGGATTGTCAACCAAGCACAGCAAATCCGCGCCAAGACCCATTATCCGCCTGCTAGGAAACCTGTCCCGCGTACCAGACGACGACCCTCCTTTCCAAAACTTCACACTTACCGAAGATGTATTCCGAAGTCGGTATCCGCCTTCGCAAAATAAAATGCCAATCCTGCGTGCATTGCAGCCGATGGAAGCCACCAACGCTCCTCCCGGAAGAACACATCGAGCCATTCACTATGGACCAGACCGTGGTAGACCGATCGACTCGCCGCCAACCTCTGGTCACCCTACACAGACGACTACCCTACAAGGGGAGAAACCTTCTGCCGACATCGACCCCGACCCATACAATAGAGTTCTACGTTCGAAAACCTCTTGCAAACCGTCAACCCCCCACTGGACCCGTACAACCCATTCGTAACAGTCGTATCCCACGCCTAACTCATTCGTATCAGT
Organism: Triops cancriformis; assembly: GCA_020615345.1. Taxonomy (NCBI): domain Eukaryota; kingdom Metazoa; phylum Arthropoda; class Branchiopoda; order Notostraca; family Triopsidae; genus Triops; species Triops cancriformis. Next base: position 14,799 of record JAHZNP010001610.1, on the reverse strand, counting down.
CGACCCTGAAGCCCTGCATCCGACAGAGCAACCACCAACGTACACCCCCATCAGCACATCTGAGTGGAACTATCGGACGAAAGAGTTTTGTAAAGTGGAAGGACACATTGTACGCTACTGCCCAGAATTACAAACCCGCCTTGGCAAAAAAATGGTTTCACGCCAAAATTCCCCCTTCCGAACAAAAACGAGCAAGCCGTAATTCTGCGTATCCTCTTTGGCCGTATTCACGACTAACCGGGCCGACGAACTATGACCGACCGCACCACCAAGAACCCACCATTCCCCTGTAGCCGAAGTCAACTGCTTATCGCCTGGATTCCACAACGAAATTTCCATCTTATGCCAGAACAACCAAATGTTGCCATTGCATCATATATGCGTTACCATGCTTTTAAATTTAATACCCGCGAACTGTTAATTCGACCATTTAATCCCTTTGTTAAAATTTTGCTTCCGTTTCTAAAACCCAGTTATCTCCTCTCTCGAAACTCTTGTTTTCTTTCCCAAGACTCCTCAGCCACTGGAGAGACCATGCTAAACGCAAGTGGCGCAAATTGAGTTTGGGTACCCGAATTTATATAAATTCTGTATTAATTCTTTATTAATATTTTACCGATCTACCTATTTTACGGGAACCTTGCTTACCTACGGGACGTGGTTCCCCCAGAGGGGAAGTGATGTGAGAAGGTAATACTCTTATTTCGACTAACCGAACTTATATTACAGACGCCCAGAATACTAGAATTCGTGCTACCAAGGGAAACCCTAAACACAGTTTCCGTCGATGGTTTAGTTTGATTTCCCCAGTCAGCGGTAATCGTAATCCCAGTGTTAGGTAACAACTTGAGCGTTTATGCCCCACCCGAACCGGACAATTGTCTCTCTCCTCTTTGGCAAAAGGCAGACAGTCAGGACCCGATCAACACCTAAATAATCCCGCTCAGTCCCCGAACATTGTATTGTAATTGTGAACACCAAGAATACACCCAAAATTCCCGTGCAGGCTTAATCCTTTATTTTCTTGTAAAAAACCGTCACTTGGCCTACGCCTGAAATGGACCCACCCTTGCAAATCTTTTCTATTCTTTCTATCCATCATCAACTTTCTTACAGTAAGGCAGCCTCTTCTTCTAAGCAGCTAGTCAGATATTGAAAGTTACTCGCCCCGCTGAAGTCCGGTCGACTATGAACTCAATTGCGGAAAATGTCCCACCAGCCGGACCAAGTGGCGGGCTCCACCTTAAGCTGACTTTAGATAGGAGGACTAAGAGCGTTAAGCCTAGTCCACTCTTAGGCCACAACATAACTATCGGTCAACAGGTAGGAGGCTAGGCGGGGTCTGAGTAATTAACTCACCGTGGGAAATTACGAAAGGAAGGATATAATATGTAAACAATCCCAGTCCCTTTTTCTATCCGTGCTTTCCTTACCAACCGCAAAGAAAGGCCACTGTTCGCCAATTATCCCTTAGACCAGTCATAGTCTAAGCCTTAGGGCCTATTTCCACTGAGGTAGTAAGGGACTAAGGGTGTACTAAGGGTGTGCTAAGAGAGGGAAGGGAAATCAATGGCCTTTCCCGTGGTAAACCTAACTTTTCCCTTCGAAAGAAGGGGGCTGAGCTATGATGAGCGTTGTAAACAAATGAAGAGCATGGCAAGTCTAATTTAGCGGGTCTTCGTATTCAGTTTGACTTCACCTTTTCTCAGTGAATGATGAAAAGTAGCCCCATAGTGGCTCAGGATTAACATTTCTTACGCCCTTAGTACCTCAGTGGAAGTAGGCCCTTAGTCCCTTAAACCCTCTTCGGGCCTATTTACACCGATGGGTTAAGGGGCTTAAGCCAGGCCAAGCTTGTGCCTCTATGGGGCTACTTGGCTTCATTCAAGGAGAAAAGGTGGAATCAAGCTAATTAGGATGACCTAAGGAGGTATTCATAGGAAATACAGTTTGTGTACACCTTCCTCGCCATAGCCCAGCTCCTTTCTTTCCTTGAATGACAAGTTAGGTAGAACCCGAGAAAGGCCGTTGGATCCCCCACCTTTTCTTAGCCCAGCTTAAGCCCCTTAACCCATCGGTGTAAATAGGCCCTTAGTCCTATCTGAAGGAACCCTTTCAGGCCACGCGGACGACCAGTTCTTGCCACAAGTCTTCGCCCATTAAAGTGTCGTTTGATGAAATGATGCCCTATTCGCTATCGGGTTCGCAAGCTTCCGTTGGTTGAGTAGGAACAGAGCCTTTTTCATGTTTGTTGCATTGGCTGTGACTACACAGCTATTTTGTTTTCGGGGCCATTATCTGTCGGCACGCTTTCAAAAGCATCAGCTATGAGGTCGCCCGTGTTTGATCCTTTAAAGACTTCGACGGCGATAAGGTATGAACCGTGGGAAGCCTCGTGGAAAGTGTGCGCTGTTATGACCAGGACGCGTGCAATCGCCTATCGGTCCAAATGTCCATGGTTAGAGCTACTGTTTTCGCTTGTTTAATGCTTCAATTGCCTTTCTTGTTTTCTCTGCGGAGATTTTCGGAAGGACGGTTCTGGTAATGTTGGACCTTGAAGGAACTGACACTCTGTTGTCCCATTGTTCCAAAAACGCTAGAAACTCGGGGCGTTCCATTATGGATATTGGCAAACAACAGCTTGCAAGTGCAAGAACTTTTCTTTGCTTATCGGGATGATTCGGGCCGTATTTAACGGTGCAGACCACTCCGGTGAAAGTGCGTTGACTCTTGTCTGTTTCGGGATTCCTGTTGAAGGCCAGGTACTGTTCGTACTCCGTAGGATGTTTCCTTTGTAAGTGTCTATATAAATAGTTAAACGACAGTTTAGCTAAGACATTATAAATTATTTCGTAAAAAACATAGTGACATGAAAAACCTACATATAACATACTTAAATACAACTTATATACATATATAACATACCTAATATATGTAGAAGTCATTCCAGAGGTATCACAAAGGTCTTTACGAGGTGAACAAAATTTACACGTAGCAACCCATTTCTGCCTTGCCGAATTATAATTTAAAAAATCTTTAAAACCGATCTCGACGACCGAAGGTATTTTTGTTGGGACGTTTTGTCTTTCATTTTCGCTTGTTGTTGGAATAAGACTGATTTCTTCGAAACATTGGGCTGTATACGCAGCTAAGTGAAATAAAGGTAGTTTAAGGATATTATAAGATTATTTTTATACGTATTTTCGAAAGAGTATTTTCCTAGAATTATGCGAAACACCTACGCCTTTCACTTCGCAATTAAAGTACCTATCTAAGATAACCACTATAAGCGTTTAGTGGACCTTGGATTAGAAAGTTAAGGAGTCACTTGGGCATTATAAAACGGAACTAAGTAAACTCGAAAGTGCGAACAGTTCCACTTTCATTAATTCTCACCATATTCATTGAAATCGAGACCAAGGCGTCGAGACCAAGACCACGATAAGATTTTCGAGACCAAGACCGAGACCAACAAACTATTTTTTCTTTCGAGACAAGACCGAGACCTTCATACCCTCGAGACTGTTCTCGATACCAAGACAAGGTATCGGTGTCCCATGTCTGGTGGTGACACTGTACATGAAGCTTTATTTTGCGCTGCCGAAGCTAAAGAAATATTTTCGCTAGCTGGGGTAAATCTACTGAAATTGACCAGCTCGGACGCCAGTCTGCAAACCAGCTCTCGAATTTGGATAATTCGTCTACTCAGGCAAACTGATCTCAACCATACTGCGAATAAGGCTGAAAATGTCCTAGGACTTCGTTAGGACCTCCAGTCTGACTCCTTTTCTTCCGACCCTTCGGCCTGGTTGTCCTTTATAAATCAGTTTTCGTTTCCCTATTCAAAACGCCTCGACGTGAAATTTTGCCAAACTTTACGACCCCCTGAGGTTTATCAGCCCGGTCGTATTTTCCGCTAAGTTCTTCATGCAGACCTTATGGCTGCAAGGTCTTAACTGGGATGATCCCCTTCCGATCACTTTGGCTATGCAATTCAAATCTCAGTTTTTGGACCTAATTCATCTTAAATGTCCCTCAAGTCCTCGTTTTATTGGCAACAATTGTTTTAGCAATTTGACCCGACTGCCTCGAGTTGTAGCCTGGGTTCATCGATTCTAACATAATAGTCACTATCCCCTGGAGCTTAGGTTATTCGGACCTCTCTTACAGCGGATGAATTGAATAACACCGAGTTGCGTTGTGCCAAGCTTGCACAGTCAGACGTCTATGCCCAGGAGATCAAACTCCTGATCAACGGGTCAAATTTTTCCACTTCTTCCACTTTACTCCCATTACAACCTATTATTTGTCAAATAAATGGTCTCCTTACTGTTGCTAGCCGTTTACGGCTTCTCTAAACACCCTGCTTTATCCCAATCCCGGTTATTTCGCCCTATGATCACCTATTTTCAAAACTTGTCACGGTATTTCATCATGCGCGGAATTGCCACGCTGGACCCTTGTGTCTATTCAGGCCCATTATTGGATCGTTCGTGGCAAACAGTTTGTCAAGACGGTTCTCCATGCTTGCACCACTTGTAACCGGTATAACGTTACGCCTTGTGCTAAACCCCCTGCTCCATTACCCCTTGATCGAGTGACCCCTACTACCCCGTTCGAAACTTGCGGTGTGGACTTTGGGGGTCCACTGTTCGTCTCTCAGAACGCCGTCCCCGTCAAATCCTACATCTGTCTTTTTAGCTGCGCGGTGATACGCGAGCTCCACCTGGAATTGGTCACCGATCTAAGCGCTCACGTCTTCCTCATGGCGCTTCGCCGCTTTAATTCACGCCGAGACATCCCTGCTCCCACCTACTCGGACAACGCTCTTATTTTTAAGCGCGCCAACCGAGACCTGCAGGGAATATTCGCCCTCACCCAATCTGATGAGACTCGCAATTTTTGTCCCAGTTCCACATCAACTGGAAATTTATCGTCGAGCGAGCGCCATAGTGGGGCGGGTTCTATGAGCGCATGGTTCGTAGCATAAAACTTTCCTTGAAGAAGGTCTTGGGGCACACATGTTTAAAGCCTGGTTAACTTCAAACCGTACTAACAGAGGTGGAAGCCTCAATTAACTCTGGCCACCCTAACCCAAATTTGTATGACAATCCCCGTGACCTTGATCTCCTCACTCCAGCTATTTTTTATCGGAAAGCTCTAAATCATTTACCCGCCCTTGCCAACCCTTCGTTCCTCCCTAACCCGACTGTGGCTGACCTTACTAGAAGAGCGCGTTACCGTGAGAAGCTAATGGACCACTTTTTGCGCCGATGGGTCGCCGAGTATCTTCCGGAGCTGTTGGCTGCCCCCGGTAAGCGGATACCCGTGAAGTCTGTACGACTCGAAGACTTGGTCATCGTCCGGGGAGATAACCAGCCTCGACAGAATTGGAAACTTGGACGTGTCACGAACCTATTCGCAGGACGCGACGGACTTGTACGGGCGGTTACAGTACTAACAAAACATAGGGAGATAAAGCGTCCATTAACCGTCTGTATCCCTTGGAAATCCGTTAATTTGAAATCATTCAGTGATTTCAAAGGGGGGAGAATGTTGGGTTTCCTCGCTTGTAGTTTGTGTTTTTCATTCGTCAATGTTGGTATCATTTTCCTTTATTTCTTTCCTTTCGTATGTTACACATTTTGTTCCGAATTATACGTTTGTTTTTTAAAGGTTTATCGTTTTGACAAGACGTTTTGACAAAGCTATAAAAGGGCACTGTTTGCGTTCTCTCGTTCTCTCGTTCTCTTGGCTGTAAGCCCTGGGACAGTTCAAACGAATTCGAACCCCGGTATTGTTACATTCCACATTTTTCCCAGCCATCAAGTTATAGTGTCAATACACCTTGCGTAACATTCGTAACAACTTGGTCAACTTGGGGTAAGAGGACATTCCACAATTACTTTCGGGCCAACAGCCTTGGCTAGCGCGTTTATTAACTACCTGTTTGGAGGAGCCCATAAACACTGTCCGAAGTTGCCCAGGGCTCCATTTTCAATTTAGAAAATGAAAAACTCGGACCACAAAGGTAGACTTAGATTTTTAACTACCTACTTGTTGCATACTGTCAACTTGATTAAGAGTCCACTTGAATAAAAACTTGGAAACCTTTACGAATAAAACCACAGCTAACATGAAATGGGGAATATTTAGTTACATGTGGTATTTTCACACAAACGCTGGGATGGAATTAACTCTTCTTTTTCCACAAGCCATCTTTTTTATTACGAAGATTATACTACTCCGTTTCGCTGGCTAATACTCAAGTAACCGTGTGTGCCCAATGTCCTAACGAGCCCTACTCTCCCCTACTTTTGTGCGTACCATTTTTTGTGAACCAGATTGATCTTAGTTCTCCTAGTTGATTGAACCTAGTTGTCATTTCGAGCTTATAATTTGTGAATTTTCCTATGCTCCACATTTTAAAATATAAAATTTGGGGGGTGGGGGGCTCCTACAATCTCCTAGTATCCCTGGGTACGGGGATACTAGGAGATTGTAGGAGCATTTGTAAGCCTTCAGTTATAATGCTCTACTAACTTAACAGAATGATGTTAAGTGATTGACCGGCGTTTGTTGTCTGAACTAAAGATTGTCAGTACTTATTTTGTTGGCGTGTTGCAGTTAATTCATTGCCAGTCGAAGTCTTTCGTATTAACTCATTTTTAATTCATATTACTTTTTAAAAGTGTTGTAATCCTCCCAACCCTCCCGAAAAAAAACTTTTTGCCTTTTTGTCACCCCCTCAGTGATGGTGGTCTACTCCTGGCGGCCCTCACCCCCCTTCCTACGCCACTGGTCGTATCCAATACAACTCCTCTCGTTCAACCATTTCTACTTTGCTGGAATTATTGCATTCATAACATAGAGCACCGAAACCAGTTTGAAACTATTTTCTGTTATAATCTGTTTTACAAATACAGTACGTATTTCAAAAATAGTTTACATTATTTTTCTCTTATTCTGATTTGTTGCAGCTCCCAGGTATCTACAATTTGTAAACTGAAGGTTTTGTAACAAATTGCTAGCGTTACAATCCACCCCCGCCTCATGTAGGCCTATTCCTAAAATTATGTTGCTCTTGCCAAAAAATACACTTTACTCTTGCCAAAATATACCCTTGCCTTCTTAACCCCTCAAATCTTTAAAAAGTGAAATGAACACAATTTCCGCCTTAGATTATACCTAAGACGCTGGGTTTATTTATGCTATGAGATTGTTCCCCGTTTTGAAAGAGTCGTTCCAAAGGAGCGCGTGCTACAAGACATAAGCCGCAACAGCGCTCATGTTTGTTATTATTTTCATTGATTTTGACACGCTGTTTTGTAGTCAGAGGCATGGATGAAGATGACGACGTAATTTTTGAGGTAACCAAAAACTTGGTGGGACTTCTCTTTAACCAATTTGATTCATAAATTAGAACTCCCCTTTGTATACACATCTGTTGCGAACCGGTTTCCAACCGCAGGACTTCTTGACCTCCCCAAATCTTGGAAGAAACTACGAAAACAGTCGAACTACATCTGAGGTAATCCACTTCCCACTTCTATTAAAGTATAAAAAATTAACTCGTTAAATATTAGTCCGAGCTCAGCAGGTTCACCCGTACCTGGTTTCCTAATCTTGTCACGGAGTGGCACAATCTTAAATGGGTAATCTTTGCTGAGATATTTGTAGTGGTCTATTTAAACTTCTGTTACACAGTTCGGAGTATTGAAAGAGAAAGCTCCTTTCCTTATAGCTAGCAGTGGAATTCTAAACCAAGACGATGTTGATTTCCTGCAGAATTTTATGGAAAATCGACAAGATGACCATCTCATTCCTAGCCACTCTACTTCGTCGTGGACATTTAGGTAACATAAAAAAATACAAAGATTTTTTATATATTTTTTAACTGATGCTTGCAGATCTTCGTATAAAATTGGAGCTTTGACTGGAACCGTCGCGTGTTTAACCGCACTTTTTGGAATTAGCGGTCCGGCGGTTTTATTTTCTATCCCGGTTTCGCTATGGGCTTTTAAACGAAGATGCATTTCAACACATCTGGCGAAACTAGAGTGCCTTTTAGTATCGACTACTTCCATACGATCCCTTTTGCATAAGTCACTACATTTTCTTCAAGAAATGGAGCTATTAGAAAAAGGATTTATGTTGTAAGTTTCTTCGTTACACACTACTTCTTTTTCCCTCATAAAATATCTGTCGTTTCCGTTTTTTTTTGTGGGGTGGGGTTGCTGGGCGCGTAAGCTCGCGCAATTCTGGGGAGTATTGTACATCATGGTGACAATTCATGATTACCCAACACTGCTACTAAAGAATGTTTTTGCTATCAAGACCTGGCTTAGCAACATATTTGTGCCGGAAAGCCACTGAGAACCATGGAATTCTTCAGTGCCGTTCCTTACGGGATAGAGTAATCTTAACAATTTACGCTATATACCTCGAGCTAAGGAAGGCCATCTTTGCAATCCGGGATGATCTTCCGCTACCAGGAGGACTGGATAGCGAATCCCATTACTTGTTATGTTCTGTCATGGTAGACTTCTCGCCAGACGTTACCTTGCTTCAGTTGAAAGTAAACGATTTATGCGTCCCTAGCTCAAAACATTTTTTTAAAAAATCGCCTTTTGTAGGCAAGCTACAGAAGTTTAGTGGGCTACAGTTCTGAATACTTCCGCCGTATAGCTTTGGGATATTTGGAAAGTTCACTGTACTACAGTTCCGTTCACCTAATTGAGTCCGAATGGTCGGCGATGATTTCCAAGTTTTCCTCCCTTGAATGTCAATTGCGTACAGTCTATAATTACTACACAGCCTGGAAGGTCAGGGAAACGCCAACCGATAGGATTGAATCGCACAAAAGAAAGGGGCAGCAAATAGCAGGAGCTGCTGAAGTGGCGCAACGAAGTCTAGATCGTCATTTGCGAGCTACTGTCTGGCTTCTAGAAGACTGGAGTTCCGACAATCGGCAACTGGAAGAAAACATTGCCAAAGAAATCCAAGCCATCAACGCTTGTTACGAGTTGTGGCTCCAAGCACGCAAACCTAGCCAAGTTGCTCCGCTAAACGCACAGCATTCGCCAGGATTGGGCGAAACAGCCGAAGTTATCACGCTGTCTCGTGTTTTAGGCGAAGCTGTGCCGTTGTTCGGTCCTTGGAATGATCTAGGCGAAGATCAAGTCTTGGAAGCCGACGTGACTGACGAGCAGACTCATCCCGACGATGGTTACGACGATATTGATGTCGAATATTACTACTTGTCGCGGGGAGAGCGCCGCCAAAGAATAGACGAGGCTAAGTCAAACTCACGCCATCTGTTGAACGAACTTCAGAATGTGCTGCAATACCGAGCAAAGGAATGGCGCCTACGCGAAGCCAAAGCACTCGGTAAACCCGTAGAACTTGACCCATCAGAATTGCCACCGGAACTTGGCAACGCGGGTCAAAAAGATTTTGAAACAGGACGGGAAATTGAGACGTCACCAGGTGATGATAAAACTGAGCCTGAAGCGTGGGATCAAGAAGCGGTAGGAACTGGCACCGTACAAGTATTAATGAACCGTGCGAAGAATTCAGAACACACCGCTTTTGGCTTTCTGCCGAACTTTGCGCAAGAAATTCGCTTGGCTGCCTCACAAAGGATGGTGGAAACTGAGACTTTGGGAGATTCGTCGGACGACGAGGATGCGTGAGTTGTCGTCACCTTGCGCTACCGTCCTGCATGTCCAGAACAGGAGAGCAACGAAATTGCAACAAGGGAAACATTAATCATAATAATAAACTAGTTAAAGTGCAAGTTCCTCCCCCGCTTTTTGCATTTCTTGTAAAATGGAAGAAAACCAAATAAAATCTAACTTATTTGAAATATTAAAGAATAGTTAGTTAATGTAACATTCACTCGCACGGAATTTTTTTTGGGGTGGCTTCGGCGAAAACGTTTATTTTAGTATCCGAAGTAGTTCGAGAAAAATCAAGTTCCAATGTACAGTGTATAACATTTAGGCTTCGAAGTCGTCCCTCTAGAAAAAAAAAATTCAATTACGTTCGTCATCCATGGCTGTGCGTAAAAGACAGGACAGTTTACCATTTCGTTATATTCCATGATCTGTCTCTTGATCGCCGAGGTGTCCAACCATGTTACGAAATCTTCCAAGTTTCTATGTTATTTAAAGGTTATTTTCGTGTTTAGATTTTAAGTATAGTAACGAGAAAAATTTGTTACCTAGTGACCAAGAAAGCTGGGTCTTTGACGACCTCAGGTCCTACACGTATGTGGCCTTGTTCAATTAACTGTGTAGCCATACGAATATTTTCTGACATTTTCGCTCGGACCATAACAACTGGGAGCCTTCTCCGACAAAAGCAGGATGCTGTAACTCGATCGCAAAGATCTAAGTTTCTCTTGGTAGCAATAAGGCCCATTTGAAAACTAAAAAAGAGTAACTTATTTCAAATTGGGTGACAAAACATTACTTACAGCTTCTCAATGAGATTTGCGCTTGCCTCTGTTCTGAAAGGATCCTTAGGATCAAGCTCTTTGATCTTTCTAACAAGTTCCCTAATTGCTCTAGACAACTTGTTGTACCTTTAAAAGAATTAATTGGTAGGAGTCTGTAAACAAGAACTAAACAAATCCAGCTTACAGTGTGTAGTCCTCTCTCTTTTGAATGCAGTACCGTTTCATAATTTTGACTTCATGGAGGTTATTATCAACTTCCCAGGAAATGAAGTCGACTTTCTTAAGCAACTTCTGCTCGTGGAATTTAAGCTTTCGGACCATTTTTAGCGAGTTTTCAGTATGAAATTAGAGTTAACTACAATTTTGACACGTGCACAAATAGCAAGGTTTGTATATAAAGTACCTATTACCGCACAACACGTGCTTCACAACGGGTACGAGTCAAAACAGGCCAGGCCCTAATTTCAGTGGACAGGCTGCAAAACGGCCAGGCCCTAATTTCAGTGGACAGGCTGCAAAACGGCCAGGCCTCGATACCAAAACGGTCAACCCGGGATACCGAAACGGCCGGTCTCGAAATGGATTCAAATATTCTTAATTGTTGTTACATTTTTGTTCATGAATTGGCATACGGTGTATAAGTTGTGCAATATATTGCACATAACAGTTTAATATTTAAATATCTGAAAATGTAAGGAATTATTACTTGTAACTGAATAATGTAGCAATTTCCAGTGTTTGATATGTAAGTAGTAGTGAAGCGTTAATTTATAACAGTTTACCCACAATCTGTTTTGTGGTTAGTAGAGCAATAAAATGTAAATGAATTTTAACAGTTTTTCGGGGGAGCCCTACACTGTTACAGAAATATAAAAAATACCATAGATAAAAAGTATACCGTACGGGGCTTTAAACCCTAGCATATCGCCGATTATTTTTCCAGAAAAGAGAACAGTTTCAAATATTAACTAATAAGGGCAGGATTTCTTTATTGAATACAATATGTACTTCTATCCACGTTTCCCTCGAACACGGTTACAGAGGAACAAAAAATTCTTGATTGGAAAGCTACCGATTACAAAATTTCAGTTCACACCTTATTCACCGTAAATATGCTTAAGTTATCATATACTACAATTTAGGCGTCATGTATTGTTCATATACAACAATTTAAACGCAACTATGAAACTTGGCATACATTTGGAAACTTGGCTGTTTCGGTATCCAGGGCTGTCCGTTTTGGTATCCACGGCTGGCCGTTTTGGCTCGTGCCCAAGAAGCTAGGGCGTGTCATCGGAATGTTTGCTGTTGCGAGTTGTCATAGCAACAATACAAAATTGGTTTACTTGATGTTACAGATGTAAATAAATGATTTCTTTGGAAGGTAATGTTAATGCGTGCCAGAGATTCCTCCAATGATCCAGGCACGAGTTCAGATACGGACAGTTCTTATTAGCTGTGCCAGTCCTTTGACTGGGACAGCTTATAGTATCGGTCGGGCTTTAGTCCGTGCTAAGGGAGATGGGTGGGTGAGCTTAGCTCGGTCTCGCCGTAAGGGGCTGTAGAATTTTGGGGTGGTGTTCGGGAGAGGCAGATAAGGGACTTTCGCCGTCGGCAAAAAGAGCATTAGCTCGGCTACAACGTTCAGGACATTGACCTACAAGACTAGCTAGTTTATCTCGGTTTATGTCTACGATACGTTTGATATACGTTGCATTTCATTATTTTTAGCTGTGGCAGTCTTTGTTGTTAGCTGTGCCAGTCTTTGTGATCATATTTGTGGCTCTTTTTCCTTAGTGAAGCGTGATGTATAGTCGTTCCGAGTACTTTTGATTAAGCGTGCTCCGATTAAAAGAACACTTTGTCAGTAGTGTCTGCATTTTGCTCGGAACTGCGTTAAGCTGAATAGTGGACAGTTGGTGACGAGTGTAAGTAGAACTGTCCTTATATTTTAACTATACAATATTTCTTTGTAAAGCACGTCTACAAGGTATAATTCTTATCTCATTTTAAACTTTGATATTATTTCGACGTTTTCCTTCGCTAGTTCTTTACGATGAGCTACTTTAAAGGCATTTTTGTAGGTGAGAGTGATGTTGTGCCTTGTAGAAATCTAGGAACCATATTGCACGTCCTGGAAGTGGTTATTCCGTGGTTCTCATTTCACGAAACGGCCTGTGGGACGAAAAGTTAATTGAACTTTTGGTAATTATGTTTGCATTGAAAACGTATTGTTCATTATTTTCGAAAGGCATTGCTTTATTTGCGGTTCTTTTTCCTTTCGTGAAGTGTGATGCGTAGTGGTTGGGGCTACTTTTGCTGTCTTTTAAGTGGAGTGTGATTATAGCAACAATTTGGCAGTAGTGTGTGCATTTTCTAGCAACTGCATTCATCTGAATAGTGGAAAGTTGGTGACGAGTGTGTCGTTGCATTGTAAGCGTTTGTCTTTATATTTCACGTCTATAATATTTCTTTGTACAGCACGTCTATAATGTATAGTTCTTATGTCAATTTAATCTTTGATGCTATTCCGATGTATTTCTGTACGTGAGAGTGATGCTGTGCCTTGTTTAAAGGAAATGATATTTCCGTTATTACATTCACGTTATTACATTCACGATATTTTGTGAACGAATTGCAGTAATTGTAATTATAGGAAGGAAGTGTTGTCCTTTGGAGAGAAGAACCTTATGCAGGTGGAAAATGAAATTGTGCCATTTAAATCATTTATATATTGCATATACTAGAGCTGCTTATTCCGTACTTCCGAATTATTCAGCTGTAGCTGTGAAACAAAGTTGTTTAGGTTTGGGTAATCATAGTAGCTATGGTAGTACGATATTCACTTAAATTGTTATATTGCTTAAATTGTGGTTCTTTCCCCCTACAGGTCGTATTGTAGCTGGTCCGGCTACATTCCGTGTCATTTTTAGCGGACTCCGATTACAGGAAAGCTTATTCAGTAGCGTGTGCATTTTGCTTCGAACTGCGTATAGTTGTCGATCGTGTCGTTCGATAAATAGAGAATAGATAACGTAGTTATTGGTTGTTTTGTGATTAATGTTATTGGTATTTTCTTCGTCGTTTTCTTTTAAAGCCTACGTCTAATTGCACGTCTGTAAGGTATAGTTATTTTTATTTCTAGTTAAACTTCAAGGTTAGTTGCACACTTTGCTATTTTTTTTAATATGTGACATGTCTGTAAAACTCGATAGTATGGAGGTTATTTGGTTTTCCGTGTCAAATGATAATGTCAATAGGAGACAAAATGTATCGTACCTATAAGAACAATCACGTAAATTTTACCTTTTATGAATTGCCTGCGTTTGTGGATTGTGGAGATATCGGTCTTTTAAAAAGCTTTGTGCATGGTGAAGATGCTTTGGATTCCTATGGTGAGGCACAGTACTCGTAAATTAAAATAGTAATAAAATAATGACAGTGCAGAAAAAAAATGTACAGAGTGTTGTCCTGAAGTCTAGCCGTCTGAGGCTGATTAACTTTTAATAAATTCTAGCAGGTCGCCAATTGCTGTCGCAGTTATTGTAGACCACGACATTTGGAAAGTATTCAGTTTTGTAGAAATACTGTATACATAAGACTTGTTGCGTAAGTAACGGCATTGGCGCTATTGCGAAAATATTGCTTGATTACGTAAACCAAACATTTAGTGACCTAGTCCTTATTGATATCTGCATGCTTTATTAATTATTACAAAATATTTTACTGTTGTGTCGTTTGGTATTCTAAATTTTCGTCTGTATTTCGTGTCACTAATAATTACGCAATAGACGTGTTCCAACTAAACGCCGTTTATTAATTTATGCCACTAATTGTTACAGGTGAAAGCCACAAAATGTCCACAGGCTCCAAATTAAGTCACTTACAACGACTTACTTAAAACGAAATCCGTTTATACCGATAAAATTTTGAAACCCCGTTGGGTATCTTGCAATGGTTTCCAGCTCCGGTTATATCGAAGTGCTGCGACTGCCGCTAATTTAGTATTGTTGGAGCCGACAATTTCCACGGAAGAGTTAAAATCGTTAAAACAGGCTTTCACAATTTTGACGTAACCAGCTTTCATAACCTCCCACCTTTGACTTTCGTCGGTGACAACGTACTGTACAGCCATGAACAAAAAAATTGAGACAAGGCAAACCACAGAAGTCTAATTAAGCCTCCCGAGGCTGATTTGCCTTCATTAGTCGGTGAAAGAGCTTAGACCTATCGCTTACAAGGTAAAAGGTTGCCCCGAAACTGTTTGTCATCAACAGCTATGCATTCTGCAGGGATTCTTCAGGTATTGCCTTTAGCAAACTTGTGAAGAATGTTCC
>JAHZNP010001609.1:0-17103 GCA_020615345.1 Triops cancriformis | reverse complement strand
AGTTGATTCCATTTGATAAAAACTAAACAAAAACATAATTGAACATAAGATTCATACAAAATATTTCAACTTTACAAGAAGATAGACGTATTATGCTAAAGAAATGCGATGCCTACAAGGAAATTCAAATTTTGCGGGAACCCACTAAGACTCGCTCCCTGGTTGGTTGGAAGAGCTGTCAGAGGCGTGGCGGCAGAGCTGATTCTGGCAGTGAAAGGAAAGGCTAATGCCATTTGAGCCCCCTGTCCTCATAGTTTTTTTTTAACAGTACTGTACGTCCATCATCTTTTACACTGTGTTCTTCACCATCATTTTGAAAGAAAAGAAGGAACGTTCTTTCCTGAATGAGAACAGGTCTACCCAAGTTTCATCCTAAGATTATGATGCCTGTTGACGAAGACGGCAACTTCTTCTATTGATAGAGGAATGTAACTGTGACAGTTCCATTAGCGAATAACATAATTAACATGACTAATCAAATGACTAGCAGTAGTTTTTGAAGCACACTTACCATAAGCTTAACTCTTAGGACAAACGGAAAGAAGGCGGCAAGCACATCGTGCCAAGAGTTTCTCTTGTGTGCCGATGCCGACAGAGCTTTCCCTTTGCCCTAAGACCAAGAGCGTGACTTCCTGCATGTTAAGCTATTGTTTTATCAATCCAAACTTACCCAGGGTCTTACGGTTTATGACACCAACAAGGACGCGGAACTCCTAACCTACCTGTAGGTAATTCGCCACACAGAAATGCGTAAACAAGACCATCTAGACGCAACCGGGAAAGCCTATGTCACCGGCGGTATAAAAGACAGCCAGCAGACTGGACCTGGGTTCTTGGTACCCCCGATCTTCATCGATGCAGTACGTGCATTAGTGTAAACTCCTTTTGTATCAGTGCTAAATACATACCGTACTTAGTGTAAAGAGAAACC
Organism: Triops cancriformis; assembly: GCA_020615345.1. Lineage (NCBI taxonomy): Eukaryota > Metazoa > Arthropoda > Branchiopoda > Notostraca > Triopsidae > Triops > Triops cancriformis. The sequence continues at coordinate 16,172 of JAHZNP010001609.1, read as the reverse complement.
CTTGTTCCTCCCATATTAAGTTGACAGGTGAACGTTTTTTCAGACACAATTGTTGACCTATTTATTGTATCGGAAGAGAGAATCTCATAGAAGGACAAAACAGCTGATGAGCACAATCGAAGAACACGGCCTTACTTTGAACCCAGACAAATGTGAATTCGAGAAGGAAGAAGTAAAATTTGGAGGCTATTTGATCAGTAAACATGGGATTAAAGTTAATCCAGATAAAGTACCAGCCATTATGGATTTTAAATCCCCTGAGAAAATTACAGAGCTCAAGAGATTTTGGGTACGGTAAGTCAGTTGGCATGTTTTTCACGCAAATTGGCAGTGCAGAGTATTTCATTACGATACTTAATGAAATCAACGAATCAATGGATATGGACTCAAAACCATGAACGAAGAGTTAAGGAAATTAAGAAACTTCTTTCGTTTACTCCAATTTTAGCTCATTATGAAAAAGAACGAGATACCAAAATTACAGTAGACTGTAGCAGATTGAATGGGTTAAGCTTTGTCCTTCCCATCGTCATGGAAATCACTGGAGGCCGATCAGTTTTGGCTCTCGATTCTTAGAACCACATGAAAAGAATTATGCTATTGTGGAATTATAATGCCTAGCATCTACGTAGATGCTAGGCATTATAAACCGTTATATTTTTCACATCCCATGTACATGGGAAAGCCTATGTCACCGGCGGTATAAAAGACAGCCAGCAGACTGGACCTGGGTTCTTGTTACCCCCCATCTTCATCGATGTCGTACGTGCACTAGTGTAAACTCATTTTGTACCAGTGCTAAATACATACCGTACCTAGTGTAAAGAGAAATCCGTGTTCCTCCCTTATTCAGTTGACAGGTGAACGTTTCCTCAAAGAAACAATTGTTGACCTATTTATTGTATCTATTGTATTGTATTTATTGTATTTGTTGGAAATATTATTTACTGGGTTTGCTCACTTCATGTTACGAACGGACCATAAGCCACTTGTTCCGATTTTAAATTCCAAAAATGTGAAGCAACTATCGCCAAGGCTTCAAAGACTGAGAATGAAGTTAATTCCTTCTAATTTCAGACGAAATGGATTTCGGGGGAAAACAACGTAGAGGGAGATGCTCTTGCAGACAATCTACGAAGAGTGAGGAATACGCTGAAGATGAAGTAGAAGCAAATGTTCATGCTATCACCAAATCTTCTTTTACAATCAGCGACCAGAAGCTTTTGAAGATGAGGGAAGAAAACTTGAAAGATAGCGAACGGGGCAAGTTTTGGAATTTGTTAGACAAGGATTGCCGAATATGTTACGGGGTGGTGAACCTGCTGTTCACTTTTGGAAGTTGAGAGAAGATATGACAGAAATGGATGGCCTTCTTCTGAAAAAAAATCGACTGGTTATTCCCAGAAGCACGAGACACGGAATGTTACGAGTTTTGCATCATAGTTATCAAGAAATGGTAAAGATGAAAAGGAGAGCCCAACAAGCTGTTTATTGGCCGGATTTTGATAGAGATATTGAAATGGTAGTGAAGAAATGCTCGAATGTCAAGAGTTTAATCCAAATAATTATATAGAACCCCTACTTCCCCATCCTGTGCCTAAGGAACAATGGTGAAAAGTGGGAAATGATTTGTTCAAATATGGAAGTTCAAGTATGTTGTTGTTGATTATTTTTCCCATGGAATTTCCCCTGTGCATATCATGTATGCAAGAAAATAAGGGGTACTTTGTTATTAAGTCCGGAAGTGATTCAAACAGAAGTTGGTATAAAGAAGCAGTGTGAGAAGTTGTATCAGAAAAAGGGTATTTTACAAAAAGTCGACGGAGGCACTACCAGAATTTAAAGTGGGAACACCAGTTGTGCTTCTGGATTGGACAACGAAAAGATGGAGTACAAGAGGGTTGGTGGTGTACATAATAGATCCAAGATCGTACAGCCATGAGCAAAAAAATTGAGACAAGGCAAACCACAGAAGTCTAATTAATCCTCCCGAGGCTGATTTGCCTTCATTAGTCGGTGAAAGAGCTTAGACTTATCGCTTACAAAGTAAAAGGTTGCCTCGAAACTGTTTGTCATCAACATACAGCTATGCATTCTGCAGGGATTCTTCAGGTATTGTCTTTAGCAAACTTGTGAAGAATGTTCCGCTCGGTTTCTGAAAACGATAGTTACGTTTTTCGAAGGATAAACCGCGAAGATGGAATGTTTTAGTAATTGAAACGAAGTATCTTAACAAAAATCGGTCATGTTCTTTTTGCTACGATTGCTCTTGTTGCATACTTTGAACTATTGTTTGCGCGAAATCAAAATATTTTCACCCTGTTTCAGATAATGGTTGTGATTTACACATCCAACAACTAGAAATCTTCATCATTTTCTAAAAATGTGTAGCTTAACTACTTGAATTTACGGAAAGTCAATTAAAGTTCACGGTCACCCTTTTACTTAGCTAGCTCTTGTTAGAACAAAACGGAAGGAAGCCTTTCTTTTTAACGTCTATAGCTATTAGCTAACGGCAGTTTCAATACTCCACAGGTTTTTGTCTACTTATCTTTTCATGACAGGGTATGGACACTCAGAGTCGAACTCTTACCTTGTAAGCGATACGTCTAAGCTGTTTCACCGACTAATGAAGGCAAATCAGCCTCTGGAGGCTTAATTAGACTTCTGTGGTTTGTTTTGTCTCAATTTTTTGGCTCATGGCTGTTACATGGTGAAGACGAATGGAAATCCATTGAGAAGGAATAGGAGAATCATTAGATAGGACGGGATTTTCCGTGTGCCTCAAGACGGTGATGAAGAAGACACAGCTGGTAAAGGTACCTAGTACTATTCGGGACTTAAGACAGAAGATTTGGAGGGAGAAAAGCATGTGGAACTGCAAGCAGAGTGTAGTGTCCTGTTCGCTAGACACTATCTAGGTGGGCACCTAGCGAATGGATAGAGGAACAAGGAGTGTGTGTGTAAAGAGAGCAAGAGAGCGGATAACGCATCCAGAGAGAGGAATAATACATATCCTACTCATCACCCGCATATATTATTTTTTCGTATCCAACCAGGTACAACCACTACACTGGCGACGAGGAAAACCGTCTACGACCAACTCAGGCGTCGATATCGGTAAGAATTTCTCATAAAAAACCCCAAAGGTAAACAAGTTCAAGCATCATGACTGAAGCATTGCCACACTTCCCAAGCTTTGACCCATATGGAGAGCCAAGGACCGTTGGTGAAAGATGGGTCAGTTACCTAATGCGGTTCAACACCTACCTGATCGCATTTGACATTAGATCCGAAGAACGCAAGAAAGCTCTGCTGTTGTTTTATGCAGGCGAATCTGTTCTGAAGATAGCGGCTACCCTGAATACACTACCAAGGAAGGTAGAGGACAAAGCGGAGTGTAAATACGAAGCCCTAACAAGAGCGTTGACTGAACGTCTCAACCCCTGTGTTAGCACAGACTATGAAGTTTATAGGTTCCGTGCAAATATCGCAAAAGCACAGGGCTAGTAACAAGATGTTCTTTTAGTGTGTTAAATGCTGTGTTTTCTTGTTCTGTCCATTTGAAAGTTGTATTCTTCTTCGTTAGTTTGTTAAGAGGTTTTGATAGTGAGGCAAAATTTTTAATAAAACGTCTGTAATAGCCTGCTAATCATAGGAAGAACGATTTTGTTTTACGTATCGTGGGGTAGAGTAATTTTTTACTACTTTGATTTTATAGGGTTCTGGTTGTACTCCTTTAGAGGAAACTATATGATCTAAGTATTTTACGGCTGGTTTGCAGAATTCGCATTTCTTTGCTTTTAATTTTAGTCCTGCGCTTCGCAGTCGTTTGAAAACTTCTCTTAAATGTTTGAGGTGATCTGCAAACGTTATAGAAAATACTATAAGATCATCTAAATAAACTAGTACGTTTTCTAATCGTTTTTCAGCTGCTAGAATCTTGTCCATTAACCTTTGGAAGGTTGCTGGGGCATTTGACAAGCCAAAAGGGAGACAATTAAATTCGTAGTGACCGAAATGAGTTGTAAAAGGTGTTTTATGTCTGTCTTCCTCTGCTAATTCAACTTGCCAATACCCAGATGCAAGATCCATGGCTGAAAAATATTTAGCTTTACCTAGTCTGTCTAAGGTATCATCTATACGTGGGAGAGGGTATACATCTCTACTAGTTACTGCGTTTAATTTTCTGAAGTCTACGCAAAATCTTTGGGAACCATCTTTCTTTTTAACTAGAACTACTGGAGCACCCCAAGGTGGGATGAAGAAGGTCGTATAATGTCTCTCTTTAACATATCGTTTATGTGTGTATTTATAACGTTTCTTTGTGATTCTGGTGTTCTGTAAGGTCTTTGGTAGTGAGGAGGTCCTGTGGTTGTAATTGTGTGTTTAATAAGTGTAGTGCGGCCTAAGTCAGCGTCGTCTTTTGCAAATATGTCCCTAAACTCCACAAGCAGTTTCAAAAGTGTTTCTCTATCAGAGGGTTTTACATTGGAGAGGTCAAAGTTATCAAGAAGTGGGTAATCAGTACTAGAAAGATCGTGTATTGCAGAAATTATTCTGGCATTTGCCTTGGTTACAGTTCCTATAATTGTATCTCGCGGGATCGAAATATCTTGTGGTCCTTCATTCCACAATGACACAGGGATTCGCCCTTCTGAACATAGAACGAACGCAGGTTCTACTGTGACATCCTGGTCGTCTAAGTCCGTAGGCTCAAAAAGGGCATCCGCTCCATTCAGTTCCTCTGAAGGACTGAATTTGGCACTAGCGATTACTCTACTGTACGCGGGAATTCTTACTTCTTGAGTAAGCCTTGTTTCATAAAATTCATTTGCATGCAATGTGCTTATAACTGTGGGGGTTTCCGGCAGATTTATTTCCATCGCCGCCCCATCTATAATAATTCCCTGATTCCTTATTACGTCCATACCGAGGATAAATTCATACGTAAATCCTTCGGTTACAAAGACGTTTGCTTTAAACTCTTTATTGTTTACTTCAATAGGTAACTTATAGCATCCTAGGACATTCATTTTTTCTCCGGTCACTGACTGTAGTGACAAAGTATTGTCCTGGCGCTCGTTTAACAAACTAGGATCCAAAAGTTCAAATGCTCTGGCATCCATTTCTGTAACACATGCACCTGTGTCTACTAAACATCGAAAAGGAACTGTATCAATCTTAATATTGACGAAAATTCTGCTTGCGGGTTGCGAATAGGACTTGTGTGGGGTATGTGGCGCTGACTGGCCTTTCCTGAGTGCTGCAGTCAGCACCTTTAGTTTGTTGGGCGAGACCTGCATTTGGGCGCAATATGTCCCATCTTGTTACATTTGTAACATTGTATAGGCCTATGCGGTCTATTTATAGAACGCTTGAAGCGCGAGAAGCTGTTCGCGCGGGAGTAAGCACGTTGAGGCCTAAAGCTATTTTTAGACGCGTCGTATCCGCTGCCGTTGGAGCAACGGGAATAGCTAGGGGAGCGATGGCTGTTATAATTAGGCCTAGAGTCTGTGAAGTGGACTCTATGTTCATGACTTCTGCTGCGATCTCTGTAGAAAGGTCTTTGAGGGGGGTAGTTATTTTCGGTAGGCCTGTCTGGAGTACGGCTCTTGCTTCGTTGTTTGCTAAAGGTAATTGCAGCTACAGCTTCAGCCAGACGTGAAATGTCTGATTGTGAATTATTTTGTGTAGTTAATGTATCAAAAGATTCTTCACGTGCAGCACTTGTGACAGATTCTTTAAATGTTTCTGGCTGTGAACGCAATACGTATCGTTGTAAGTGTGGCAAAAGACCTTTCGTGAAATTACCTTTCATCTCTCTATATAGTGCAGTGTGTGAAAGTGGAGGATTATCCTTTTCGTGTACGTTTAGTTATTTCATCTGCGTAGTCTCTAGCTTTTTGATTTCTTTGCTGAGTGCAATTTTGTAATTTAACTAGCATTTGCATTTCGTGATTACTGTCTCCAAATCTTTCGATTAATACATGTTTAAATTCGTTAAATTTTCGGCTTTTCTAAAAGAGTGTTAAAATAAGAGCGTGCGCAACCAGTAAGTAAAATTTTTCCTGCAGTTAGAGTCTGATCTTGATTCCATTTAACTGTTTCAGCTACTATTTCTAAATCTTGGATGAATCGTCTGACCGAGTCGTCTTTCGATTCTCCAGAAAAACTTTGAAAACTGTTAAGAATTGTTGTATTGAGTAAAGGTGAAAAAATATCGTTTAGTTGGGAAGCGGTGAGGGGGATTAGGTCATTTGTGGACGTTACTGCCGTCATTTCTTTTGTGGAAGAAAAAGAGCGAAAGGAAAAAAAATTGGACTTACGATTGCTGCTTGAGTGCGGTGGTTTTGGAGTGCGGTTTCTGGATTTTAGTAGTCTTCCTCGGAGGATGTTCTTTAACCGCTGCCGCCACTTGTAACATGTGAATATCTGTTAATTAGGGAAAAAGGGATAAGAGCAGGTTTCTCTTTAAAGCGTTTATTGTTCAAACACAAGTGCACGGGGAATCACTGAATTGGGCTCAACTTGTATACGGGAAGGCTCAGGGCTCTTGTAGACTCGGGAAGCTGGGGAAGTTCAGTGCAGGGTGCGACTGTCGTCTTACTGGCAAGTAATGGGTGTGTGAGTGTCTGTCTGTGTGTCGCTTCTTCTTGAGTAGGCCTCCTTTTAAATGATTCCGCCGGTACCATTTGTTGTGACATCAAACTAGGCCTACTTCCAAATAGTTATTTCCATAGAGTGTCGACATAGGTACCTGAGAATGATCTCGGCACGAGGTACCCATGTGTCGCTCTATTTCTTAAGTGATTAGGCCTACGAAGGTTAGTGAAAGTTAGCATAAGTTATTATTATATCTAGGCACTTCTGGGAGCCTATTTCGCTCCGTTACACTGGTTTGCATTGGAAGGCTATACAGGACGGTACACTAACATTCAAAGGTTTAAGAATCTCTGGAGCTAAATATCAAAAGAGCGGATTACTCCGCTTTTAGCAACGAATGCGGATGGTTCACACAAGCTCGATACCTCTCGTGATTGGAAAGAGCAAAAATCCGCGATGCTTTAAGTGGGTGAAGCATCTTTCCTTTTCGTATGAAGTAAACAACAAAGCCTGGATGAACTCTGTTCTGTGGAAAGAATGTCTTACGAACATCGACCGGAAAATGAGGCTTGATAAAAGGAAAATAGCTTTGTTATGTGACAACTGCACAGTTCACATAAATATTCGCCATACAAACATTAAACTGGCTTTCCTGCATCCGAATACGACATCGCTAATTCAGCCACTGGATCAGGGCATCATTGCGAGATTTAAGAAACATTACAGATCACTTGTCTTGCGACAAATCATGTTGATCGTCGATAAGCAGACGTTAACAGACGCGCGTTGTAACCATCGCGATCCGTTACCGCTAACTCCGAACAACTTTCTCATTGGAAGAGCCAACCCGAACATTCCCCCCCGACATATTTTGCGACGAAGAGGTCAGCTCCCGGTAGGGCTGGCGCTCGTCACAAGCCATAGTTAATGAATTCTTGCGACTTGGCTTCGTGAGTACGTGCCTAATCTAATCGAACGTCGCACTTGGCTCAAGTCTCGCCGAAGCATTTAGGCCGGGGACGTCGTCCTAGTTGTGGACCCCGACAGTCCTCGAGGACGCTGGCCTCTTTGTCGCGTGAAGAAGGTTATGCCCGTGCCGGACGGAGTCATACGGACCGTAGTTATAAGGACCATGAGCGGCGAATATGTTAGACCGATCACAAAGCTATGCCTTTTGGAAGAGAACAACAATGTTGCTGAAGAAGATCATTCTCCTTAATTGACTTTTAAGAAAACTCGGGCCGGCGTGTTCCGAGCAAACGGCTCGGAAGGAGGAGAAAGGGGGTGGAGAGAAATTGTTAGGGGGAGTAAGTTACCTCGCCAAATGGGATGACCTTGCGTGTTGTTTTTTACTGTTCTTCGGGGAAAGGGTTTTTTGGCTGTGCGGTCAAGGGGTGACGTGGTAGTAGTATGAAGAAAGTAAAGTGTATCAGACCTTGTGCCACCTTGTAATTTTGCGATAATATCATCCCATTGGACTACGTCCCCCCTCAAACTTGTGTTTTCATTGCTTGGAACTAAGACTAAATTGTGCGGCAAAATCGGGCCATATTTGTACGATACAAAGACGATGACAGTCAAGCGGTTGAGCCTTTGCTTACTCCACCTCTAGCTGCGGTAATGGAAGCGTTGGATACAGTGCGTAGATTTGTGGAAGCGACAGGATTTACCTCATATGAGCGAATTTATAACTTACGAGCAGAATTGGCATCTTATAAAACCAAAAATGATAAACAGCGTTTTATTACGAAAATTTTTCTCTAACCTTTAGAAAATAATAGGTAGTACCACTATCTAAGCTGCAAATTATTTGTATGCTATACTACTTGTTCATTATTTAATCAAAGCATACAGTAATGTCGTGTTGTACTCAATTGATTTTTTTAAACACTCACATCGGAGAAAAGAAAAACCCGCTTTACGGCATGTCGGCAGGTCGGTCCCGAGCACGTAACGTTAAGTGGGTTCGACTGTATTAATTAAAATAAACATAAAAAGTTGAATATTCCTATAAAAAATCTACTTATTAGTAGAGGCAAGCATCACCATTGTTAGTGTGTCGTAAGATATTTGAGCCCTAGGTGGTCTCATTAATGTTCACTTTTGCCGAAAACTCTTTCGACTGGAGCAGAGGTAACAGAAATGGAAAAGGTTCTCTCAAATAGACGCAGTAAACTCTGGTTTTCTTTTATGGCAGAGGTAAAATCATCGTAAGTCTCCACTTTGCACAAATACTCGTAGATTTGCGCTTTTAATGGCTTTTGCAGACGAACAAGATTCTTTTTCTTAACGTTAAACGAAAACAACGAAGATTCTGCTTTCCGCTTTCTTGTGGTAGATTCACTGTCTGAATGAGAAGACAAGAGGACGTCAACAATTAGTATTGATACTTCCTGAGTTTTGAACAGTAAAACTGTTAGGCCCCGTTCGCTGATCAATTCTATTTAGCGGAATTTTACGGAACCTTCACTTGCGTAAGCTAGTTAAGGGTCTTTAGCTGGCCTGGATGGAGGCGTTCGAGTAATTCAACCTCGGTACCGCCCTTGTAACGAAAGGAAGCGAAAGGCGCAAGGTTTCCCCATTGATTAATTCGGCGTCAACCCGGATTCCGGTCGGGTATATAAGGCATACGCAGACATTAGGTCATCAGTACACAAGGTATCACCAACTGGTCAACATCTATCAAGCGTTAGGATAGAAGGTAATGTTTTGGCTCCTTTTTCGCCTGCTTCCTCAGGTTCGGAACTTTTGGCGTCTACTAGGAAGAAATCTTCTAAATCCGAGCCTTCCAGAAGGAGAGAGTTGCTTCACTCCATTCTTACGAAGTAGGCAGCTCCCTTAGGAGAGTGTTCTAGAAGCGCGGCCCCCCCGACGCTTGCCAGCAATCCTCAACAGGCCGATCATGGGCCAGCGTCGCAGTTGTATTAGGTTCCAGCGCAAGTAGAAACGCCATGCGGTGCCTCGATACCCAAAACTTTGGAGCATCAATTGCGTCCGCTTTTGGCACCTTTGACGGCTTGGTCCCACCTCATCTAACCGTATGGACTCGCGGTTCACGCACCGTTGACAAGCAGTCACTACCCGAAGCGCGGTCAAGCCACAAGCGGTTTCTGCCACAATTTTGCGTAATTAACAACAGATAGCAGAAGTTCGCAACAGGCTCAGCAGCCCACATTCGGCAAGGCTCAGCAGCCTACATTCGGTCCGGCTTAGCAGCCTACAGCCAGAAAGCCTCAGCCAAGCGGCTCCAGTACTACCACTATTGCCAATTGATTGGGCGGCCAAGATTGTGGGCGGAAAACTTGCTATGCCTTGCAAAGTTGCTGGTTAGCTCAGACCTGGAAGTCATCTGCGTTCCAATTGCGAGCTCGACTCGGGAGTTGAGTTTTCCGGACTCGGGCTGAGTTAACCCGCGTCCCAATAGGTGTATGTACTGTTCAATCGGGTTATGGTTGGTACTGATATAACTTGCAAGCAGAGACAATGAATCGCTGTATTGGGCTCAACGATGCAATACTACTTCATCAAAGTTGTAAGCAAAAACAAAGTGATTGGAAATATTGTAACGTGCGTTTGCTTCAAATAAACCAAATTATGGACGAAACATTTATATTTTTTCTTCAAACTATGGTTATGGACTTATCAGTATCGCAGCAAAGTAATACCTTTAAATTGGGAATTAAATACAGTCAAAGCTCCTTATTCGCGGTTCCCTTATTCGCGGATTCAGTATTCGCCGGGGAAATTTTTGTTACCGCATCTCTTTATTCGCGGCTAAAAAATTCGCTATTCACGGACGGCTCGGGTTAAGCTGGCATCGCTCTCGGGTTAAGTCCGCGAAATCCCATTCGACGACTGTTCGTAGCTCGTACATACAACGTTCGCAATCAACTTGTGCTTCTGTACGTGTGTTAATTTTTCAGAATCAGTGTTCTTGCTATTCTTCTCTATTAATTTCTGCCACAATCCTACCATTATGGCGAGTAAAGAAGAAGGAAAGGTAACAAACAGTAAGAAACTTTTGCCACTTAAGGTAAAAGTAGAAATGCTCGATCGCTTACGTATTGGGGAGTCCTTTGCTTCTGTTGCACATTCATTAAACGTCAACGAATCAACAGTAAGGTTCACAAAAAAGTTGGAAGGCAAAATCAGGAATTCCATAGCTTCGACCTCGTTATCTTCGAAAATTGTTCGTGATCTCGCAACTGAAAAATGGAAGCAGCACTGAGTGTGTGGATTGAAGATTGAAATAAACGAAGAAGCTGTGAATGCTTAGGAAATTACCGAGGATATTGTTCGCGTAGCAAACAGCATAGGGCGAGATGGCTTTAAAAATTTGCAACCATACGACGTCGAGGAATTGTTAGAATCTCAAGAAGACCTAATCGAGGTTGATTTGGAACTCATGATAAATAAGGAACCCTCTGTAGAAGATGAGACCGAAGACAGCACAGATCAGACAAACTGGACCTCTAAAAGCCTGACAGATGGTTTGAAGTTTGCTCATTAGCTTTGCGGATATTTTATCAACAACGATCTTTCGATGGAAAGAAGTTTGTTTTTTAAAAGAAAATTGACAACGCAGTGCTTGAGTATCAGAGTTAACCCAGATGTCAAAAGCTGCTAAACAAGCAAAAATCACTAGGTTTTTAAAGGCAATAAATACAACAGCCGACAAGTGATTTTTTTGGTAAATAGATAAAATAAAAATAAATTTTCTTCTGCAAACTGCCTTTTTAAGATAACTTTTGAACGTATCCATATCTTTCAATGTAAATTTCCGTTCCACATTCGCGGTTTTCCGTATTCGCGGACTTTTGTCCGGAACGTAACCCCCGCGAATAAGGAGCTTTGACTGTATTGAATTACGTTAAAATATTATGTACGTTATAGATTGCATTTCAGAAAGTTTTCCTGCGAGTTTTTCCCAACAAATAAGAGAAAATGGTGATAATGAGCTGCTTTTAGCTCTTTCAAGCATTGCTAAAATTCGAAGGAAACGCCTGTTTATGCTATTTACCCTGACTTTAAAGATTTTGCCAAGAAAAGCTGCTCGTCAATCACTTTGGAAGATTCAGACGACGGAAGATTTCTGGACGGAGATCATAAACAAGACATGGACGGACAAGGAATGGAAAACCAACATCCGTGTAACGTGACGCACTCACAGATAAAAATCTATTAACTATTTCCGTTTCTCCCCCGTTTCAGAGTTATTGCCTTGCAAAGTTTTGGCATTTTCGCGCCATGAGAAGCGTGACGTCACGGAAGCCCTCCGCACGAGAGAAGCGGCTTACGGTTGCATGTTTATACACAGTGCGGTTTGATTTCCCTCGTGTGTTTTATAGTTTTACTGGTAGAAAATGGTAAGTAAGCCTCCATAATCGAAAAAGAGAAGGAATGGTAGCTTTTGTGTTGCTTACGGTTGTCGTAACAGAGGAAGTTCGAGTGTAGGGATGTACAATTTTCTGAACTCGGGTTGTCTGACTCGCGTCCCCATTGGCACATGTCCTATGCAATCGGGTTAGGAATGAAATCGATAAAACTTGTGATTGGAAACTATCAATAGTTTTATCGCATCCAATTTTATAATATTACGCCTTAGAAATTGTAAATAAACAACGTGTTCAAAACATTATAACGTTCCTCTTCTTAATGCATTAAAAATGGACGAAAATTTTATGTTTATTTTTCTTCACAAAATGATTCTGGACTTATAGACGTCGCAGCGCAGTAGGAAGATACTAAATTAGGAACGAGCTGTATACATATAATTAATATTTGGTTCAATATAGATTGTATTTCGGCGATTATTCCCTCAAGAATGTCTAACGAATTAGGAGAAAATGGCGATATTGAAATCCTATTGGCCATGTCAAGCATTGGTGACATTCGCAGGAAATGTTTAAATATGCTGTTCAGCCTGTGCTTTAAAATCTTGACCAGAAAGGCTTCTCGTCGATCTCTTTGGGCGTTACCAAGAACGCAGACCTTTTGGATAAAGATGAACGAGACCTGGACGGACAAGGAATGTAAGGCACACATCCGCGTAACTCGTTTCCTTTATATTTGCGATCTTCTGCTTGAAAAGCTAACGAAGAATAAAACCAATTTCCGTTTGCCCATTTCTTGCGAGAAACGAGTTGCGCCCAGTTTATGGCGCCTCGGAAGTAATATCGAGTTTCGAACATTGGGTTGTCTTTTTGGCATAGGCAGAACTACGGCATGGCGAGCGTTCCATGAAACATGCGATGCCCTAGTAGTTCTCCTGGGTGATTCCGTAATAGCTATTCCCAAAGGCAACAAACTTGAAGAGACGGTTTCGAACTTTCAGCGGAGAAAGTTACTCCAATGCGTGGGAGCTATGGACGGTACGCATATCCCCATTTTGTCCCCAAGCGAATACCGTGCTGATTATTACTGCGTACGTAAGGGTGGGTACACTGTCGTCCTCCAAGCAGTTGTAGATTTCTTTGGGAGGTTTATTAACATGAACGTTGGCTGGCCTGGCTCGGTACACGGTGCACGAATTTTTGGGAACAGCAAACTGTAACCAGCTTGGACAGCAAAAACGTCTGTTTCCTAATTCGACAAAGCTTGTCAACGGGATAAACGTCCCATATTATCTTACTGGCGACGCTGCATATGATCGCATGACAGTAAATCGGGCTTTTGGTAAATTGAAAGGTCGATTTACGTGTCTTCTAAAGAGAAACGACACAAACATTTTTCGCATTAACAGAGTCATTTATGCTTATTGCATATTGCATAACATTTGTGAAGACCAAGGAGATCTTTTTGATTCCTGTTTCCGACTGCCTGAATGAAGATGGATTTGAAGAAGAAATTCAAGGTGTACCTCTCCCACAACCCCCGATGTACCCAAGTTCCATCAGGGACGCTGTATGCGCAAATGTGCAATGATACGAGAGAAAAAAAAACAGTTTCTAAAATTGCACTGGTTTATTGCACTGTTGGTCAAATGCATTCGCAGAAAACCGAATAATTTATTTTTATTTTCTTTGAGTGCGGGCTTTTGATGAATATGCACTTCTGTTGCCGACGAAGACTGCCATTAACTCAAGCATCTTGTCCATCCGCTCTTCCTCTCGTTGCCTTCGCTCTTCTTCTCTTTCGTTACGTGCCTCTTCTCTGGCAATTCGCTCCGCTTTTTTCTAGGAAATCCTGTTCCTTTACATGCCACGCATCTTCCCGCTCCTTTTTCTGGTTTAGATCGTCCAAAATCCTCTTTGCTGCTCTAAATAGTCTGCGTCACGCTCCACAAAACCTTGAATAAGAGACTCGATGGTGTTCAAATCGTCATTCTTCCTTTTTTTTCTCGGTGGCGGCAAAGCCTCAACAGAACAGGAACATTCGTTACGCACATCTATTTTTAGATATAATTAATTTATGCTAACAATAGATTTAAAAAGTTACCGTCAGTATCACTTTGCAACACTTCGTCTGAGCGGTTCCTCAACTGGAGTAACTGAATATGGGATGGAGCACGGCGTGGAAGGAACAGGTGATACGGAATCCAAAACTTCAACTGGATTCGAACTTGGACGTTGCCCCAAAACATTGTTCATGTCGTCAAAGTAGGGATTTTCTTCCATGTTGAGGTCACCAGCACAACTCTGTGTAACGATCTTCAACGTCTCCCGATAGTCTCTTTTCAGATTTTTTAACTTCTCCTTAATTTGTCCCCATGAGCGGAAGTACTTAAACTCTAACATTTTCATCTCGAGTCTTTAAAGAGCGTCTCCTTCCTCTTCATTCCATCGAAGCGCTTCTGCATGTCAGGGTCTCCCCATAAATGAATAAGGAATCTGGTTTCCTTCAGACCCCAGACAGTTCTTTCTTTTTAGGGTCAGTCTTAACTGCACAAAAAATAAACAGATCTAAAATAAGTGCGTTTTACGAGAGAAAACTTCACCAATTAGTTCGAAATGACAATGTAAGAAAAAGTACAATATTGCTGTAAATACCTGCTTATCTTCCGACGTGAAGTTTTTAAATAACTTAATACTATGCGTTTTGGATTGGAAATCTTTGAAATATTGTACTTGAGCGCGAGCTTTTGTTCATATCGATCAAGACGCCACCTAGGACCCAGACGCCAAACGTTCCCCAACTCGCTTCGGCTGGCTTCAACCCTGGAACGAAATGGGGTTGAGGAACCCTTTTCTAAACTCCGCTTGGAGTTTGGCCAGTGGAAACAGGGGAGTTCTGGAACTCGGGTTGAAATCCCCCTTCAACCCGAGTTGACAAACTCACGTGTTTGCACTGGCCAAACTCTTGTTCAAAGGGGGGTTTGGGGAAGGGTTTGTCAACTCCACTTCGGATCAGGGGTCTAGGCCAGCAGAGGTGAGTTGAGGGATGTTCCGCGTCAAGACTCCAGAGGGGGTGGGTGAATTGTAAATAAAAGGAATTTTTGTTGACAAACATATGTGAATTTGCGCTCAAAAATATTACATTTCAAGTAAAATATATTTTTGTACACATACTAGATATAAATCATTGCCACACAATTGTCCTTCCAACTTTTCCATAAATTTAGTTTTTACTGTTAATTTTCAATGAGCCGTAAAAAGTAAAGTTGTGTAATGCGGCATTACAAAGGAAATTTTGCATTTTGAAGGATGTTTTCCGTCAACGTTACAATGCTTAAATACTTCGTTTTTGTTTATAATATTCCTATCTTAATATTATATTGTATTCGTGCGTGCAATACAACGATTAATAGTACTCAATTGCAAGTTATATCGATTTCAACTTCAACTCAGTTGAGTAGTACTGACGCCTATTGGGATGCGAGTTGACAAGCCCTACTCCGGTGTTGAGTTCAGTGAACTCAACACCGTTGTTGAGTTGGCAGTTGAAACACAGCCTAAGAGGGTGTAAGGGACTAAGGCTTAGACTATTGTTGGACTAAGGGATAACTTGCGAAGAGTTGCCTTTCTTTGCTGTTTGCTAAGGAAAGCACGGATAGAGAAATTGGGCTGGGATTGCTTACATATTACATTCTTCCCTTTGTACTCTTCCCTCGGTGTGTTAATTACTCAGACTTAATTCCTCTAGTCGAGCTACATAAAAGAAAATTGAACTTACCGGAATTGGTTCGTTCACCCTACCACCGAAATGCTCTCTGCTGGCCTCAACGTTCGCCATACCGGCCACCTACTCGAAGAACTTGCCTATTGTGCTAGATGCCCCTAACGTCACATTCCAACCGCTCACCCACTTGTCTTAAAATAATCTAATACCCCCCAAGTAGCACACGTACGTTTTAGAAGCGTTTCATAAGCGTATAAATGTAAACCTGATACGTGTGGTGATTACGATTATTGTATGTCTATTAAACGACTTATTGTCCTCCCTACAAACGTTCCTTTAAGTACATCTAAAATACGTCTTTCATGGCACGTCTAAAATACGTTTTTTATGGTACGTTTATAATATATAATTGTTAGTAACGCCGTAAAGACGTTTATTTTTTATAGGTATAAAATATGTTTATTTTTAGAACGTCTCAAGTATGTCTTGTTTTGTTACGTCTAAGATAT
>JAHZNP010001608.1:0-17104 GCA_020615345.1 Triops cancriformis | reverse complement strand
ACACTTGGTCATTCTCCTATCTTCCCCATTATAAAATCAAAATTTCGGGGGGGTTCGAACGCCCCCAAACCCCCCAAATCCCCCCTAAATACGCCCCTGCCTGTTATACGTTTAGACTGCCTCTTACGAACAGATGACGTCTGAAGCTTATGGGTTAACTAACCTTGGCTTTTGTAAGGTTTACGATACCCATTCTAAGCGCCAGGAGTAGTATATATCCTGCCACCCCTACACATGCAACCCCTGCACAAGCGATGCCCCGCCTTCCCTCACCATCGGAAAAATACATTTAAATTAATGGAATGTAAATTAAAGTTTATGTAATAAAAACATCAATTCTGGATATGAAAAATGTATTAAAATTTCGCAAAATCAAGATTGGGGACAAGGAAAGACAGCTAAATTCCTGGGGGTGTCCAAACTCGTCAGCGCCTGGGGGTTAAGCAGCATCGGGCTTGGTGACCTTGGATGGGAGAGCACCAGGAAAGCTGTCGGCTCCTCTAGGTTAAGCTGCATCGGGCGCGGTCAGAAGTTGGATGGGTGACCGCCCGAGAAAAGTGAATTTACTTCTCCCTATAAAGAAATGAGAAGTAATTAAAACAATGACAACTTAACGTGTTAAACTCTTCACTTACGAGGATCACATATCCGCTTAACGAATTAATTTAGCTGCTTAGGGCCACAATCTGATGTCGCGTTTGAAAGGGACACTGTCGCACGGTTTTATATCACTAAAATGAACGAGATATGCCATACTGTAAACTAAATTTACAGATATATTTACAGATTTATTAAGTCTTAGTGAATTTATTAAGACTTGAGTGCGTGAATATCCAATGATACAATGTTCACGTAATTATCTTCACAAGTTTGAAGATAAAAGTTAAAATATTGTCCAGGCTCATTAGTAAAGTCACGAACTCCACTAACTTTTATGACATATCCAGAAAGAATCGCCATTTCTGAATGAGCACGTAAGGAAACTGCCTTTAGATATACTCACATATATACCCCAAATAGAAATTTTTCGGTAAACATCTACAGCTCTAGAAGATGTGAAAATCGAATGCTAAGTACAAAGTTCCTAACCATGTTCTCAATATTGAATATGTCGAAAGCTCTAATTCCTCATCCTCCTCGACTCGTCACCTTTTAGACCCATGACATAAACATGATACTTGACCCAAATTTGTAGCAACATGTTTTTCAGACTGTCGTTGAGTCACTAGAGTTGCAAATATAAGAAAAACGAATAAAGAACAACCATTACACTCATCTGGGTCCCCTGCAAATAATTTGCGCATGTAAAATCAAAGTTTAAAAAATAAAAACACCAATTCTCGTAAAACATTGTATTGAAATCATTCGGTTTAATAAATTAAAATTGTGAACAAGAAAAGGCAGCTAAATTCCTGGTCGTAAAGCTGCATCAGGCGCGGTCAGAAGTTGGATGGCTGACCGACGGGGGAAAGTCAGTTTTACCTCTCCCTATAAAGAAACGAGAAATGATTAAGACAAAGATGACTTAATGCGTTAACTTACTTTTTTATGTAAATATTAGCGGAGTAAGTGTTTGCTTATGGTTACGGCACTATTTTCACCCATTCTGCAACCGTAAGTATACAGATTTTCGTCACCGTCGAACATTTCAATTTCATCGTTCCAAAAAAAGTTTTTGTTCACATCTACCCGAATGTTGCACTCGTTATTCACAACATCTGATTCACTTTGATCAAATGCTATCATATGCATAATTTCTCCTTCAAATAAATTCACGAACATGACACTTTGGTAAGGATGTGGAAGAATTCGCAAACCATAATTATTGCAGAAAGCCCAGATTTGGTTTGTTCCATCCAATAAAATAGGTGCATTATCACTTTGATAAAAGTTAACACAAATTTCCTCTGTTTCATGGAGTGTATAATCCAACACGTAACCAAAAGCAGGTATGGCACAAAAATCAAAACGACCAAGTTTTTTAATATGACGCATATTTTGAACTAAAATATCGTAATCCATGTTTCTATGTGATGTCTGGACAACTTATCACTTCTGCTTAAATAGAGAAACCTCCTTAAATGGAAAAAAATGTAAAGCAATAAGGAAACTGTAACGGTGTTAGCTAACAGCATTGCGTAAACATCCTCGATGTCCAGGGGCGGACTGGCCCATGCGGCAATGCGGAAAATGCCGCATGGGCCGGTGGCCGAAAATAATAACTGAAACACTTTTTGGGCTGGACCTCTCACAGTATCTGAATGTAGCTAGTACACGTGTGTCTTCTAGTACCATAAATCGAAGGGAGGGGTTTTGGGACTGTAGACTAGCACGGCCTGCAGCATTCCGGGAATTGGCTGCGTCGTTGCTCATAAGGCTGGGAACGTTTATGAACTGGGGCTTCCCGACAGGGTTGCCAGATTTTTTTCCAGTCAGCAAACCAAGTGAACCCGAAAAACAAACCAAAAACAAACCACGGTGATCGAAAACAAACCAAAAATAAACCAAACTTGTTAAAAAAGTGTTAAAATAGCTAACGTTCAACTAAAACACTTAGCTTGATTGTGAAAAACTTCCGTGGCACCACTGCAAACTATTTTCTAACACATTTTCATGATTAAATTTATACTAGTTGTGAAGTAAAAATAAATAAATCCTGACTCAATTCAACTTTTGATTATATGTCGGGAAAACGAGAACCATATGAATTATCTTTGTACATCGCGAACAAAATTTCACGTAAAAGAGAATGATTGAAGTGTACGGTGCACCTAGCACCGATATAGGGCAGTCGCGTGTTCAATGGTGCCGTCGATTTCGCCCAAACTGCTCAGTATTTCATTAACAATCTCTTCAGTAAAGTTTTGCATCATACATCTAGTGCACTTCCTCGAGTTTTTTTGTCGTGTTTCTTTAAAAAATCGTAAATTTTTAAAATGCTAGTCAAATTTAATTTTTTTTAAGAAAAGTAATTGCAAACATTCGATCATGAGGTTCACTAGAGCCACTTAAAAGTACATATTTATTCAAAACAGAATTCAAATCCGACGTTTAGTTTGCGAGCTATCACCTACATAATTTCAGAAAACTTTTAATGGGGTAAGTCTAACCAACGAATTTGAAATTTCCGTTTTCGCCAATAAAGTAGGTAAAAGTTGCGTTAGTGTACCTTTGGGGCCGATATTCAAACACGCTTTTCCCCCAAAAATTTGAAATTTCATCGGCTTTTTAAAAGTTGACCAGACATTTTTTAGTAAAAACTCGACGAGATGTACTAGTCGTTATGATCCAAAACTTTACCGTTCAGATTCTTTAATGAAATACTGAACAATTAGGGTAAAATCGCCGGCGCCGTTAAACACGCGATTGCCCTATACAACGGTTAGGTGCACCGTACCTTTAGCACAGTAGCTAAAGGACGTACGATACAAGGGTCAGACGTGGTAAACCATACCTTACGAAGCGCGAAATACAAACCATGACAAGAAACCGAAGGCAAAAAGTGATTTATCGAAACGGAGACCATTTTAAGGAGTTTAATTTGCAACCTCAGATCAATTCCGATTAATTTTCCCGACAAACCAAAATCAAACCAAATTTTCCTAAACCAAAGCAGTTCAAAACAAACCATTTTTTCTTATTTTTACCTCGCTTTATAACCCAAGCCCTTCAGCCCAACCTGGAAGACTGCGTCAGGCTATAGCCATCTATGACCGAAGTAAAGACGCAACCCACATAAGAGAGGTACCGCCAATGTAAGACCTTTGGCTCTCAGGATAAAATTCCCTACCTCGCCTGCCTGTATCGCTGCTGTCAAGTTCTCGTTGTTGTAACGGGGATGATTATATTGGTTCTATCAGGTCTACATAAGAACAGAAGGAATGGGTTGCTAGTTAAGGCGAACTAAGCCAAGGTAGGCCTACCCTCCTAAGACGAAGAACCAGCCCGGACTGAGCCGACGGTGTTGTAGTTGGAGAGGGTATATATACGAAGGTAGCAAAGTCACGGTCAGGGTGAATAACAAGTAAGCCATTCTATGAAATATTGTTCACTTAAGCAAACTAACACCAAAAGATAAGCTGTGTGATAAAGGCACCCAAGACCGTAGTCTTGGCACGAGGTGCTTTCGCCTCACTCTGTTAGGCCTGTGGACAGCATGTATCGCGCGGCTGAAGGTCCGTGACACAAACAGATTATTTCACTGTTACATTACTTCTTTCGTTAGAAAAGACGCGTCCCCGCTTCTGTGTAACATAAACTTTGTGGTAGCTTAGGGGAACAAGGTGAATAGCACTTGACATACAATTTGGAAAATTTGTGAACAGTTCGTGAAGGTGGATACTTATCGCTTTCTATACACAATATGCACTTTAACAATATTGCACTAAGCGAAAAGCTTCCAAATGCTTTTTTTTCAACGCTTGCTGCTTCGGTATTGGCTTCTTTGCCACGAAATCAAATGCCTCTTGAGGGCTACCACATAGTCGCTGCCTCTTCTGGACTTCCAATTGCGCCATGTCTTCTATTTCCAAACTAACAATGTACGCCTATCCGGAACGTATAACGAGCTCAGGTTGTTTTCGTGAAATCCTGGTCTTCAAAGTCCGAGGCTACAAAATGTCATCCGCTCCGTTCAGTACCTCTGGGGGTTGAACTTGGCAGTAGTGTTGCTCTACTGTACGCGGGATATTTTTTTGTATGGTTCCCAGGTTCCAACAACTAACCTGATGTAACTACATGTTACACAGATCAATGCGAAAGGCTAGGTCTAGGAGCAAGTGCAATTGTAAACGAGTTAAAATTTCCACACAACAGAACAGAAAAGTTAGGCTTTTAAAAGTTAGGGGAGCTCCT
The DNA here is from genome assembly GCA_020615345.1 of Triops cancriformis. NCBI lineage: Eukaryota > Metazoa > Arthropoda > Branchiopoda > Notostraca > Triopsidae > Triops > Triops cancriformis. The sequence continues at coordinate 12,250 of JAHZNP010001608.1, read as the reverse complement.
CAGAACAATTATTCGGAGGGTATTTGCCAGTAACTAAAAAAAAGTGATGGCTCAAAATATTTTTAGGAGTTAAAGAGAATAATGCTTCTCGTTACCGTAAACTTCTGTGTCAAAACGACAACATAGGAGTGGGGAAGCGTGAATTTGGTTTAGGAGTCTCTTCAGAGATGGTTCGGAACCGCTGCCGCCAGTGTAACGGGGATAATTTTATTGGTTCTGTCAGGTCTACATAAGAACAGAAGGGAAGGGGTTACTAGTTAAGGCAAACTAAGCCAAGGTAGGCCTACCCTCCTAAGAGGAAGAACCAGCCCGGACTGAGCCGACGATGTGTGGTTTCAGATCGGTATATATATACGGAGGTAGCAAGGTCACGGTCAGGGTGAATAACAAGTGAAGCCGTTCCAAGAAATATTGTTCACTTAAGCAAACTAACACCAAAAGATAAGCTGCGTGATAAAGGCACCCAAGACCGTAGTCTTAGCACGAGGTGCTTTCGCCTCACTCTGTTAGGCCTGTGCACAACATGTATCGCGCAACCGTGACACAAACAGATTATTTCACTGTTACATTGTGTTGCGAACTTTGACAATCTCAGACCTTCGAACCTGGGCTTTACGCATGTAACTCTTTATCAATCAGTGGGCAAAAACTTAGAAGCAATAACGTTAATGAGCGTCGAAGGGGAGTTACTTAATGAAACGAAGTTTGACGAAATTCTTAATTTTTTACGTCAGAACTCAAGCTTATCGAATCAGCTGCTTTCAATGTAAATTGTTCGTGTGTTCACCGTTATGTGTTTTAAAATAAACACAGTATGTCTTGTCTCATATATACGTTCGCATATGTGGGGATTTTAGCACAGACGGAGGACCAGCAACTAGTTTTACCCAAGGTTTTATATTCACTAGTTAACTGACTTGCAAAACAACCACCTACAGTGAATGCGCAAAGGCATACCCTGAAGGATGATACCTTCTCAACTGTTTCGAACTGAATCAATTGAGTGACTGCTCTACACATCAAATCCATCACCTTTTATAGGGCCAAACAAGGTAGCAAACAGTAGGACCTAAGGTCCATAAGGGAACCCAAAAGAAAGGACAAGGTTATAAATGGAATGCAATAGGGCAAGGTCAGGGGCAGTACAATAACGAAGATGTTTCTGAGAATCTAGAATGCAAGGTCAAAAAAGGGGAACTAACTCTAAGAATCTCAACAGCATACGTTTCTTTTATATGTATTTTTTAATGAACTAAGTAAGATCCCACAGCTCAGTGTGACCGGTTGGGAAAAAATCCACATTGGCCGTTGGGGTGCCAGTCCGCCCCTGTCGATGTCCAAGGATCATGGACACCTAAAGGTTGGTAAGGTCAAAGTTTGCTATGAGACGGAAAAAACCCTCCCATATCCTTGACATATTTAGGTAATATGGTGTCCCCACCCCCATCAGTGTCCAAGGTTCACAGAAATCGAAAGGTTATTAAGGACTAACGTCACCATGTCACAAAAACAACCCTAGAAGTCCTTGAACCATTTGAATCTTAAGAGTCTGACATCATTTAAATATTAGAGGTTTTATATCTGTATTTTGTGTCTTGACTAAGCTTATTGAGAAGAAACCGTATGTTGCGTACCTTCGAATCTGTTTAAAAGCAGCCACTTCTACCCAGACCGTATCACAAGTTTCCAAACCTGCAAAGATTTATCATCATGTCAGGAAGAGCGCCTAATAGCAATCAAGTCACGAAGAGAGCCTGGAAACCAAGAAATTCGAATTCCGAAGACGGTCAACAAGACGCAAAGCGTGAAAGCTTTGACATTCACGTTGTAGGGCTATGGTTTATTTTGTTGCTTAACCTTGGCAGATGGCAAATCGTAGAAATAAAGAAGCTACGTGAAAACAATTCTGGCGAAATTGTGGGATCCATAGGATTTACGACCTATACCTTACCCCACATAATCAGGGGTCTTCAGCAAGTCCAAGACCACTTAACTGAGAAGAGTGCTGCAATAACCAGTAATCAATCTAGACCCACCTCAGACGACAACGACAATGATATTCAAATCATAAAAGAAGAAAAGAACGAAGAGGATACTAACAAAGTGAAAGTAATAAAATAAGTTTTTAAGAAGAAGCGATCACGGGACAGCGACTCGGAAGAAACACCCAAGAAGAAGAAGAAATCTGCGTAAATCAACAAATTGAAATTATTTCAAATGTGAACACAAGCACCCTAGTTAATTACGTAATTTACTTCAATGCTAAAGTAGTACGGGAATAGTTTATTGTATTTGCCACAGCCAACATTGTACGGAAAATACACACATTTGCTTCTTTATTATTGTTCTAATATACTGCTCTACAACTTTGTTCTTTACAGTTAATGCGTAGTGGGTTTAAATGCACACGGTAGTGACACTGCAGAAGTCTTTCTACCCAATGATCCTGCGACAAAAGTTCTCTATCCTTTTCAAATCGCGCTCGAAAAGGTGCCAAGATCTTGGCTTGGGAACGACCTCGGGCACATTCTAGTGCAATGTAGACACACCCGTGTTCACAAGCTCTTGAACTGGGGTGCTGCACTGCCAGAGGATGGTTTTCTAACAGGTATGGTCCGCACCACTCCGCAAAATCGGGATGATAGTGCTCAATTGTTTGTCCCAAGCTATCGAAGAATTCTACAGGTTTTAATCAAGAAGGCTTTTGCGGGACATAAATGAACAACCAGTGGACGCCTTCATGATTACTGGGGTGAGTATTATTAATTATTAAAAGTGGTCTTGTGTTGTCATGGGTTATAGAAAACAAATGATCGCGCGGAATAACGTAAGTAGCAATGTTGCGTTTCCGAACAATAGGATTGGATTGAAGAATTCTTTTAAGCTGGGACGTGTTCATTCCCATAGAACTTGTCTAGAGCTATCTATCTGCACAAGTGAGTCAACTTCCGACATAACCAACGTAGTTAAATTCTCCGTAGGAGCCTTGGAAAAGCGGACTTCGATTTTCAGATTACCTTCCTTCAAAAGAGCCAGTTCTTCTCCTGGAGGAATAATTTGAAAACCATAGATACGGTAATAATCTTTGTAGTCTTTGACATTAAAGGAAAGTCCAGATTCATTGTCCATGACATTGTAGCAATCGAGGAGCGAATAGTATCCCATCAGATATTCATCCTCTCCAACATTTATTATTGGGAAAGGTATTTCTCCATTATTGAAAGAAACGCTTATAGTTGACAAGTTATGATGGGTAAATTTATAAGGGTAAGCATGCCAATCTCCAATAAATGTTTTCGTAGGAACAAATGTTACAATCACGCGACGAGGAACTCTACGTAAGTATGTGTCTTCGATAGTCTTTTGCATAGTGCCGTTAGGAATTGAGAAGGCACGAACTTCAGTTTTAGGAAAAGCATATTTAACAGTGATTTCTCGTTTTTCTGGTCCACCACGCAACATACTTTCTTCAAGTGCCAAACGATAATCAACGCTGAGCGTATGAATTCGCAGCAGTAAGGTTGCTGCTTCTATTACCACCTTATAACTATAAGTCAAGGCAGTAGCAGGTATCTTGTAACTAAGGATAAACTCGTCAGATTGTCGGTGTAGCTTTAGATGGCATTTAACGCCAGGAAGCAGTAGACGATTGCATCGAAACAAGTCAACGTTCAAGATACCCATGAGTTCATGTGTTGCTGATTTATTAGCGTATTGACGACGGAATAAGCTTGAGCTAGTATTGCTCTGAAGATCAGGTCCCTCATCTCGAAAAAAAAACACTCATACTACCCACGCTATCGAGTCTTTATTCTGAATTGTGTAATAAGGTATTTAAAAAACTTTTGTATCCATAATTTTGTCCAAAAGCGGTAACTAGAGTATCATTGAGGTAGAGATCGACTTGACTGAAAAGGGAGTGGAGGAGGTTATTTGCGGGTGTGAGAGAACTGTCAGCGCTGTTAGTAACCGAAGTGTCAATAAGCGCATTGTCACTGCGTACTATCTTCAGTTTTACGTAGAGCTGTATTCGCGATAAATCGATAAACTGTTGAGAGTGACTCGAAAACACAAACTCAATAGGGGCTTTATTATCTCCCGGATAGGTTTGACTTTTAATTTTCAAATCTTTTGATTGTTCAATACCAGCACCACCTGTGGGTAAGTGTAATAAATCCAGTTTATCGGACAAATAGGACACATGATTTGTCTGTTTTGCCATGATGTACAGAAGGAGAGATCCTCACACCTCGAGACGAGACACGACACTAAAGGTATTAAAAAATATACTTGCAGTTAAGTTAACTTCAGTCATATTTTATTAGCGCAAAATCATACATTGATATCGTTAAAGGAATTAGGTAAAATTTTACCTAATTCCTTTAACGATATCAATGTATGTTAAATTATGTTAAACGATATCAATGTACGTTAAATTTTTGCCATGGCAAGCGCTTTTTTTCATTGTTTTTCTCTTCTTTGCTCGCGTAGCGGTCTTTTTACGTTTGGTAGGCTTATTTTTACGACCGCTGCCACTCTGATATGGCGCGCTGCGTCGACGCGGTTTGGGTAGCTGGGTACGCTTTTGCTTAGTTTTCCGAGTACTTTTCTGACCATTCACATTCATTATTCTCGGAATGGATTTTTGTTTAAAAACTGAATGAATCCTGCACCAGATTGCGTATTAGCGACGGAAACACCGTTTCGTTCAAGGAATTCTTTCCCCACTCCTTTGAGAGACTCGATCTCGCGATTTTTTAAAGCTTCTTTTAGCGATCTTCCACTTGACAGATCCTGTGTAACATTGGAGGCGTAACTCCTCAAAGCAGGCGCAACGAAGTTTCGAAATATGGGTACTACGTACCTACTGAAAAAACCGTGACCCTTTTGACGATAGACACCACGATAATGGGGTACATAACCACCATAACCTCTCTGGTGCGGATTAAGCGCTTTCAGGTAACACTCGTACGTTACGCAACTCATTTTAATAAAGACGGATCGGGCGCAAGTGAAGCACGGCCGACACCGTCCCAGCTTGAAATAAGACAGGGTCACCCGTACCACTCTTAATATATATATGAATTGTGTCAATATAGCTGCGACTGAGTGGGAGATAATAGTTGTGAGTAAAGGTCATGGAAATTAAATCTCCCTCTCATATCTGTAGAAAGAGGAATAGTGCGTAGTAAGGGAGCGCTGCTATCGCCAACAGGACTGGATTGGATAATATCGCAGTATACATACAAATTATGGGCGCCACTTTTTAGATCAGGTGTAAGACTCGAAGAAAGGAAAGCTCTATCAGAAGCGAGTTCAAGAATTTCATCATCGAAAAATCCCAGTATAGCCTTAATACGACGAGGTAAAATTATTTCATACTGGTAGGGTTCTCCCACGTCACTACCCGGTGCTACTAAAGCACTTTTCAATGTAACATTTTTCTTTTTGTTATGATACACAAATTCTATTTTGCGGAAGCCGGCAGCTGTCATCCGATTTAAGGCATTGTTCAAATCTCCCACCAACCTATCTATAGAATCGTAAACCGCTGACCCACTTTCAGGGCTTATCGCGCCTTGCTTCATGTCCTCTTCTTCCACCTCCTCCTCTATTTCCTCTTCTTCGTCCACTACAGGAAGATCCGCTTGCATCCCTTTAACGAGGTCTGGCTTAGTCGTTTTTACCGTTATCCTCATGTTGACCTTTTTTCTTCGCTTAGTTCTCAAAATGATAAGATTTTCTTCAGCGCTTAATGTTCGCATACTGTTTACGAACAAAAACTCAGTGAGGGCTACCTCGTACTCATCCATGGGTGCATTTAGGGGCTCACGTAAAAGTGTTCGGTAACTATTTAAAGTATTATTTGGAAAATGTTGCATGGAGGCATTGGAAGGTAGGGTAATATATTTCTCAACGTTCTGCATTTTTGCGTGGTCGTAAGCGACCGGTGTATAAGTTATCAGAAAACTTTACGTGTACTGATCCAGGTCTTTTGTTAACAAAGTCTCGCCAGAAAGGTGTTAGTTCGGAAGCAGCCACCCAGGTATTAAAACTTGCTGGCCATCCCTTCCATGCTAAGTAGTACTCTGTTTCACATGCTGAATTGTACCGTTGTTTGATAACTTTTTCTATGGGATACAACGCTTTAAAATTAGGAGGTGCTACTTTAGTGAGTTCGATGCCATAAAACTGTCCCGAAATATTTTCATTTTCAAGTTCAATGAGGCTGTAAGTTAACGGGCGTGTGCGTTTGACGCTTTTGATTTTAAAAATCTCATATGTATTTTGAACTGCATACCCTTTACGGAAAATATCTTTAGAATCATTTTTAATTCGCACAAAATCTCCAACGCGAAAAATTGTTCGCGGTTTTGAATTTAAGGACTCGCGCGTTTTGCGAATATGCTCAGCCACTTCTGTTTGGTTTTCCCTAGTCACTTCATTAGGGGCACGGCCAATAGTGCGGTGGTAACTGTGATTGTAGCCGTGAACAAGTTGTGACAAATTATCAACGAAACGATTAGTGTTATTCTCTGTCATGTATCGTGAAACTCTTTCCATCAAAGTGCGATGAACGCGTTCTACTATGGGAACTTTAGTTTCTTGTGTTCGTGTCAAATAAAAGTGAATTCCTTGTTCTTTCAGATATGCTTGAAAAGCGCGATTTGTGTACTCCTTTCCTTGATCAGTGTTAAGATGTTTAGGCTTGAGTGCTGTGTTAGTTATATATCCACGGAAGGCGTTTAAGACTGTTTCAGCCGATTTGTTGCGTAGTGAATAAACCCACAAGTATTTACTGTGGACATCAATAATGGTAAGAAGGAAGGTCATGCCATCGTTCCATTTCTTCCATCGTTGAATGTCGAATAAATCAGACTGCCAAAGATCGTGAAGGAAAGAAGTGATTATGTATCGACGAAAAACTTCACTTCAGAACCTGATCGTGGACAGACGTGTTTTTGCGAGTTCTGTGTTATAACCTTTCCTTTCCATTTTTAAACAACCAAAAAAAGGTCCCCCATTTATGGAGGATCAACAAAGCGTACCATCAGAAAAATTGATACACCTGTGTATTAAGTGTGATAAGCCATTCCACAAAAGTTATCATACCCAAAGATATTGTGACAAATGTACGCCAGGCAGAAGGCATAGTATTGGAGAATATATGCCAGGGCCTTCCAAGAGAAAAGAAGTTTCTCCAAACCAGGAAACGGATAACCCGTCCAAACAGACAAAAAAAGACAGTTCTCAACTTTCGTCCTCTACCAACATCGAGACTGACGTGGCCACCAACCCTTCTATGATGACTAATAACCCTCCACCCACTTCTCTCCCCTCCCTAGGAACACCTTTCCCTAAAGAACTAAATGTTAACCTTCAGGCCCAAACCAACCCTGAAGTTCTTGAGGCAATCTCAAGAACATTAATTAAGCAGAAAGAATCGATTGACAATCTAACGAAAGCTACTATCGAACTGAAAAATGAGCTAATGAACACCAGACCCCTTGCAGAATTAGTCCCAACCCTTTTGGAAGAAATTCACCAGTTGAGACCGATTCTAATAGCGAACCAAGGAATCTTAACCAGCAGTGCAGACAAAGTCCCATCTTTTGCTGAAATAGTGAAGAGCAAAGCACCCGTAAGACAACCGCAACTGACAAACAACCTCCCTCCATTCCGGTAATTGTTGACAAAAACATGGAGTTTTCCATTATTATTGAGCAAGAGGACGAAATCAAAAGGAACGTGTCATTCAACAGGAAGCAGCTTCTCGAAACTCTCGAGGAAGATTTGTCAAATGTTGCGGCAGACATTCCGAAACCAGCCCTTATAAGGAAAACGAACTCGAACCGACTTCAACTGATATTCTCCTCACAAGAAATAAACATAAAGCAGAACCACGCCTGAGTTCGATTAACCTTCCTAAGTTGGGCCCTGTTCACACGATAAAGAGAAAAGAAAACAACAAGATAGTCGTGCACCAAATTCCTCGATGCGAAACCATCCAAAACATTGCAAAACACCTCACTGAAAAGAACGGCAAACTAGCAGGTATCTCCTTCAAGGACTCCAACATCAGCTGGCTGAACCCTAAAAGCGGAAAAGCTTTCGGGTCTTTAATTATCGACGTCGGTTCACCAGACTATAAAGCCAAAATACTCGGCCAATCATACCTTCTCGCCTTCAACCGAGTTGCCGCTGTCGAAGAATTCAATGCTTTTGTCATCCTTCAGTGCTACAAATGTCAGAAGTACGGTCACATGGCCACCAGATGTCCATCGACAACGCAAATCTATGCTAAATGCTCCGGTCACCACTCATTTAAATCCTGCAACTCAAACGATACTAAATGCCCAAATTGTAATGGAGAACACGCCTCTATGTTCAAAGACTGTCCCATACGCCAAGAATTCCACAAAAACCTGCCAAAAGCCAAGTAAATGCCGGGCCAAAACTCGAATAATGAGGTACGAAATCCCTTAATTAAAGGAAATCCGACACGTATATTAATACACAATATAAGGAAGGCAAATGGCCAACCACTCGAAACGGTTAGAAAAGCTGGAGAAAAATATGTGGATGCGGTAATTATAATAGAACCCCCGCAAAAATTCACTTGTCAAACCTATCAAAGTTATCATGTATATTCTCCAACGACGGATTACAAAGGGGTAATTACACTAAAAAATCCAAGAGCGCCCAGCTAAAAATTCTAGAAATTAATGAGCTATACTGCATAATTAAATTCACTCCAAGAAGAAATCTCCCCCCTTTTATTATAGCAGGCATATAAAAGGCTAGCTTTCCCAGCAACCGGTCTTAGCCGCTGAATTGCAGCCAGTTAATTTTCTACCCGACAATTAACAACCAACACCCTCAAATAGGACCCAATTATTCGACCATCTCGATCAATCCGACCCGCAATGCCTGTAACGTACCCATGCTCCGACGTACGTTACCATTAAACCAACGTTACCGATGCTGCAGCCACCGACACTGCAAACCCAACTCATTCGCTCCGCCTTTCATTGGACATGGAAGAGGCATCGTGACATAGTGAAAAACCATCGTCACGAGCGTGGACGCTTGTCTGGGAGATATAAACCGTACGTGTCCAAATTCGAGGGTCCTAGCGGGGGGGGGGGGCGGCGGCGGCGGGCCACGCATCAACGAAGTTGCTGCGAGGCTCGCTGCCGCCGTCCCTCCCCAGCCTGAGTCCCTGCTTTAGTACCGACTTCGTCCGGTGAGCTTCGGGCAACGTTGATGAGAGAGTTGGATGATGAGGCAGGGGAAGTTTACGTCGACTCGTTGCAACTCGTTCTAGTACTCATCGAAACGTGAACCTTTTTGGTACAAAAAGAGCCCCAGTCTGGGTTCCTCGCTTTTTGGTAGCATTTTCTCCAATTAAACAGGGGACCTTTCTTACCGCGCCGTTTTGAACCTTAGCCAGCAATAGTAAAGAAAACAGAAATCGAAAACATTGTCTTACCGTCAAACAATAATTTATAGAATGGAAACTCTTGGTGTTTAGTTTAAACGGAGTACAAGTTCGCGAAGAAGAAATTCGTTGTAAAACTAGTAGCCAATATTTTGCGTTCTCTACGCACCCAGGTTACAAATTTTCTGCGAAATTCTTGGACAGATCGGACAATGATCATAGAAGAGCAGCCTCGTAACATTTACAAACGGTTATGCTAGCTAAATAATGTACAAATGTGCCAGTATAGCTTTATTGATAATTCGTGCCTAGTAAGAGTTTTTACAGCCCGAAATGGTCGCAGAATTTTCACTGTTGCTCAAATTTACTCTGCGTTTAACAGAAGTTTAGTCTTTAACGATTTCTTACACTTCTGGTCATCGAAACGTTAACCAGCCGCAGTGTAGAAAAATAAGCCATGAAAACTTTATGAACGTGGAATAAGTTACGGAAGGACAAATTTGGTATTCAGTTGAATAGAGTGGGAGTTCGCGAAGATAAATTCGCTGATAAACTAGTCGCTAATCTTTAGCATCCTTTCGCACCAAGACGAAAAATTTGTTGTGAAGTATTGGATGATCCATTCAGCAGTTTCACTCTGGTCCGATCCGGACAATTATCCTGCATTCGATGCTTCGGAGTATTTACAAATCAATTATGCCAACACACACAAGTACTCGCTAACGAAGATCGAATGAGTCAGAAGTATTTTGTGGATAATTCGTACGTAAGAAACTATGATTTTTTGGGATCTTATTTTTGGAAGCTTATAGTCGTTTAAGTGTCTTGACTGTATATCGGTTCGTAGTCTTGTCAAACAAGCAACGTACTTTTAAATTCAATGTAAAATAATAGAAAATTCATGCATTGTAAGCACGCAAAATAAAAATGTTGATATTAGCTACACGGACAAGTGTAAAAAATGGTTTCCCTTACCACCTTACCTACATCTGTTCGCACAAGTTCCATTATGGGACAGGTGAATTGTTATAAACAAATGTTCAAATAGAAAAATAATCTTTAAGAGCAGCTCGTTTAAACAAAAAATAAAATAACAGGTGACCTGTTAATTATGTTCTAGAGTTGTTTCCAAATTACGTCACATTGTGGTGTCTAATAGTGCAAATCAGCCATTAGACGTCTACATACTTGGAATTTATAGTAAGGGTGTGTTTTGTCTTATGTAACAAGGGTAGGAGTATCATATTACAAAAATATCTGCGTTGTGGGAAAGTTTGGGGATGCGCAAGGATGGATCGTTACAAAACCATATGGGTGAAACATGAACCTTCAACCCACGCGCAAGGGCGATAGGGGCGGGGGCTAAAGGGGCTGCTCGCTCACCATTGGCTGCGCGTGGGAGGCCTGCGCATGGGTGGGAAAAACCAATACTACTTCGTCTGTCCAGAAAAACTTGTGTCGAAACTAGACAGAATTCAGTCCCAATTTGTTTTACTGTTTTAAACACTATCGAACATTTGGGGCAATGAAGCAGTAGAAGTTCACGGAAACAAAGCAACATAAAACACATACGCTGCTGCGTTCGTTGGAGAGTAATTCATCAATAAATCGATTGAACTTAAATGTCGTGTTCAGTTGGGAAATTCTACCTTGCTCGTGCGGAAACAGACTTGTTTAGTTTCCCTGCTCTAAGCTGGGATAGAAAAAAGGGAGGCAAAAAGTACAAATGAATTAACAGAAAGTCCACGAGCTTGACACGAACGAGTCGACATGAGAGTTCTTGTGGCCGAACACTATTTTTTTCTGGAAACGTATAAAAGTGTTCTTATAATGAACAATGGGCACACCACTACGCAAAACAACCAAAAACTTAAAACTATGAATTCTACATTGGGCTGTGCTGTTTCAAGGAGCTAAGGCATATAACAGCCAAAGCACTAGGAACTTCATTCGAATTTTTCTCGATTCTTTTGGTCAGAAGCTCTCAAGGAATAAGTACGAGAAAATATGGTACTCTCTGCGAAATAAAAACACAGATTGGCTCATCTTCACATTTGTTTCAATTGTTGTAGCCGGTGAGTAACAAATTCGTAATAACTGAAGTTTTAGAATCGTGATATACTCACTTAATTCGGCTTGGGTAACTTTATTAAATAAACTTTTAAAATATCGAACTAATTAGTGATTGTACGAGAACATCGACCTTGCAAAACACTTCCAGTGTTTTTTCTACGTTGGGAGAGTTTCAGGCTTGGTTTCCAGTATGTGTTTCCTAACCTACCGCCTTGTCGGTCTTCCGAGACGCGAAATTTTTCGCCTTAACCAATATTTTGTTTCGTCTTATGAGAAGAAAAATGTATGTAAATAGCTTTGCTCGTTCCTTGTAAAGTCTCTGGCAGTTTTAAATAAAAGATGGGCTAGGTTTTGTTTGTATACAGCGTGATGCATTGTTCATATGTGGAATACTGTGTTTTTCCTATCTGTTCACCCGTATATGAGATTTTTCTTTTGTCTGGTCAGCAAGAACTTTAACAGTGAGAAAATAACGCTAGCAAAACCGCCGAGAATATGAGGAAAAGCTGCTCTTTCTGTTACAGTGATAGACTTCACACTGTAAAAAAGGGTACCGAAAACAGGTATTTGTTGGTCGCCTAAAATCAGAGTAACTACTCAAAATGGGTACATATACCTAAGAAAGGTGTTTACCTACCGAAAGGCAGTAGGTTTTATGCCCCGAAGAGTGGGGCTTCCATTCGTACGTGCAATAACGGTAGCCTTTGCCTAAAATGAGTGTCCTCTTGCACCTAA
>JAHZNP010001607.1:0-17146 GCA_020615345.1 Triops cancriformis | reverse complement strand
TGACAATAGCAACGAAAAGTGTACGAAAGAATTCGAATTCATACGGACGGCCCAGTTCACTGTGCCTCAGGCGTGACGTCAAGAAACCCCTCCTTTTCTGACCTGAACCCTTTCTTTTCTTAGCGTGGCAATAGCAACGAAAAGTGTACGAAAGAATGCGAATGGAATGCAAGAAGTTTTCCAAAAGATTACGAATATCAGCCCTCTCATAAAACTCACAGACAAACAAAATATAAATCAGTCTACAGGATTTTTTCCTGCATTTTCGGTACCTAACACGTACCAGTAGCTTGTGTCGTTTCAGAGAAAACCGAGTCCCTTTTTTCCCACCTCGAATGCATTATATAGAGTACTACCGTACTCTATAGATAAAAATAATTTCAATGAAACGTAATTTAACACAAAAAAAGGAAAACGGAAAACAGTTTCAATAGAAAATAACTTACATAGAAAATACTCTAAAAATAAAATATTTTAAAAATAATAGAAAATTGTTTGGAATTCTCGGACGTACTTGTAACACGAAGCGTTGAGAGCCAATATTCACCGTATTGGCACCGTCTCCGTTCAGGACGAGATTTGTAACGTTGGAATTTACGTCAAGTCCCTAAAAAAGACAAAGAAAGTATTAGTAAGGATTTGGAACAACGTAAGTAGCTTTCGACGCCTAAAAAGTTCACAGAATAGAAAAACGCTACTGTTCAGCGGTAATGGAGCGGTCTGAAAAGCTCTTCAATCTTTACTTGGGGCAAATCTTGGATTTCTAGACGATGATCGCCACACCGACCATCGGACGCGTTTTGTCCTAAGGCAAGGTCCAAGAAATGCAAGTCAATTGGCTGATTCTCCACGGCAGCATCCAAAACCCATCTGCAGCGCAAATTAGGAGCCAACGCTGAACCATAATTGGGAGAACTGAGGAGTTGAGTACTGGCCGTTACTTGAACGACATTCGAGCCACACAGCGCTACAATTCAAGTAAAAACGAACGTCTTATAAAACTTTCCATGACCATCCAATACGTATTTCAACAAATATCTTAGAAACTCAATGCTTTCCCACCTAATTTTCGCAAAATCTTAGCGAACACGGCTAAAATCTATCTACGCAAACCAATTTGGTTTCCGGAAACTAAAAACCGAAACTCGACACTAAGAGTAAAATTGAAAGAAAATTATATAAACGTTCTTACCTTCTTGTTGAGAAGCAGTAGCCACGAATGAGGATAATCGTCCGCTGGAGCCTGTTACAAGTCTCACGAAGAGGAAGTTACCGGAAGATACAACTGCAGGGGGCGGGACTACGCCACAGAAACGGCCCATGGAACTCGCTGCGGGCCCGGCTCCATCTCTGACCTAGCAAACCGTACAAAATAAGCAAAGTGAGCTCTTAACAAATTAAAACAAGTGTTACTTCAAGATATTCATAGTTGCACGAGTTGTCGACCGGCGGCTCGAGGTCCAGGCGGGTCAAAGTGAAACGAATCACTTGGCCAGGAGCTGCTGAAATGAGCCAACCGCAGTTTAATTCACCAGCGTTGCGTTCTTCTGGCGCTCTGAGCGTTTGGGGCCCGTTGGAAACGTTTACCCGGCCTCCACAGCCTTGATTTTCGCCCAAAGTGAAGCGAATAGCGGCGCTAAAGCCGCCGTGGCTGGTACTCCCGTCGGTCCTGAAATGCGCCAGCATTTGGTTGCCTTGGGAGGTAAAGCGCGGCAAGTCCACTGAGAAGTTGCCACAGAGTCGAGCCGCGAGGTTGGGGGGATTAATGTTCGCGCCTTCGTACAAGGCCAGCCAGTCGTAACGACAAGTACGCTGCCCTTCCAATGACAAGCTTTCGAACTTGATGTCAATTACCCGATTTGGCGGAGCTTGAATTAACCAGGTGCAGTCGATGTTGTTGTAATAGACGTCAGGATGAGCGGGTGATCGAATAATGGAGGGCGTGGTCACCACTCCGCCACAGTTCTGGACACTGTAAGTGGCACGGAAGCCTCGGCGCGTGATACTGTAATCTGTCCTGAACTGGATCGTCATTGGCCCTCTGCTGGTCACCCTCGGAGGTAGTGTAGTGCCGCAGTACCGGCCTAAAGGCTGTCCGCTGGTACTGTTACCTTGATACAGACTGACGCGATCATGGTAACACACCGGATGATCTAAACGAAAATTTTAAAGCATGAATTATCGTAATTTTACATGAATTTAATCTTACCATTATACTATTTCTTATCAAATTTTTATTTGTTGTTAAATATTTTTTTATTATTATATTATGTACTTATTCTATATGAATGCTCGTAATGAATAAAAGGTAGTATTGTACAGTACTCGTCATAAAAAATGACCCAAACAAACAGTCGTGTGCCTAACGGCCCGGCAGTTGCGCGAGCGATGTCCCTCTTTTCCGTCTTTCGAACGTTTTTGCCCCGCAACAAAGCTTCCTCACAGTGGCTTGGGCCGTTAGCAATAGGACGGTTTGTTTGGGTCATTTTTTATGACGAGTACTGTACACGGTAATAGGCGAAAGTCTACGATGTTTTTAGAAAACGTAGTAGTTTAATTACATAACTCAGCCATTATTAAGCTACCTAGTTTGTTGACCCATTGCAAAATCATATAACTTCGTTGAGCATTGACATCTAAACGACAAAAAAATTTAATGAATTACCTTCTAACTCGAAGACGCCTTCAAAGCCGAGAGCAACGAAGGCAGTGGGCGGGGCGTCGATAACGTAAGTACACGTCAGATTGTCCGTGTAAGATATTGGGTAGTTGGGGCTGATAATTACTCCATCATTTGCAGTAAAATTGCCACCACACGTAGGTTTCCAATTTATCTAAAAGTTCAAGTTTTCGAGTAATTTGTCCTTTAAAATGGATTGATATTGACTAGACGGAGCATACCCTAAAGCCTTGTCCATTAACGCCTGTGTTAGATCGGAAGGCAACCTTGGCAGCTGAAGAGGCCGTTTCGAGTCGATTAGGTAGCTGCTTGCCACAAAACTTGCCAAAAGGCACCCACGTTTCGTTTCTCCAATCAGAAACCTTGACAAATTGTGTATTACGTCGTTGTATCTTGTCTGCAGGTAATGATCTTACTTCAACGTAATCATTCACGCAGTTAGTGCTTTGTTCAATGTCAAAGCGTTCCACGAAATCTAAAACGACGCGGTAGCCCGGGTCCAAGCGAATTTCCCATTCACATTCGATATTATCGCCGTAACGTAATGGAAAACTGGGTGACGAAACGTTACCCTTTAAACCGTGAAGAATTCCGCCGCAACCTACACAAAGGTGAAAAATTAAAACAACAACCCAGTTTCGTAAACTAAAGTTAAATTTCCTGAAACTAAATTTACTAAAATGAAATTTTCCTAAATGTTCTAAAACTAGATTTTCCTAAATTTCCTAAAACTAGATTTTCCTAAATTTCCTAAAATTAAATTTTCCTAAACTTCCTAAAACTAAATTTATTGACAATAAAACAAAAAATTCTTAAAACTACAAGTACATTTACTAAAACTAAATTCATTAAAACTAAACTACATTTAGTAAAACATAACTTACTATAACAAAATTTACTAAAACAAAATTAAATGTATTAAAACAAAACTAAATTTGTTAAAACTAAAATTAATGCATAAAACTTAAACCTAAATGAATAGATAAAATTGAAATGAAAGACGAAATATAAAATGGAGTAGATACCACATAGATCGCAGTTTAAAGAAATTTCCAAAGAACGGATTGAGAAAAGAGGATTGGCGACGTACCCGAGCCAAGACCTTCTACTCTAAAGCGGAAGCCCCGCCCACTGCCTACTTCAGCATTGCTATGAAAATGTATCCACAGGAACGACGACTGCGAGCGAAGTACTGCCGGCAAAGTACTGCCACAGAGTCTGCTAATTTCCGGCGAGCTGGGTGTCCTTCCGTTGCGAATAGACAAGTAATCTTGAGAACAGTCGCTCGAGTCAAGTTGAAAGCTTTCGAAGGTAAGTTCGATTTGCTGACCGAATTCGGACATGTCCACCAACCAAACGCAATCCACGTTCGCTGCATACGTGTTTCCGCCAAATCCGGGTGAACTGACGGCTTGCGCACTGGTAATTACGCCGCCGCAGTACGAGGTTTTGTAGCTGACATTGAAACCAATGCCAGGAATACTAAAATCCGTCAGGAACTTGATATACGTGTCGACCACGGGGTTGAGGATCTGAACTCCGTTAGATTGATTGCCACAGAACTGGCCTAACGCCATTCCGTTGTCGTCAATACCGGCGCGGAATTCAAGTCGATCGTAAGCACAAACTCCTGTTCGTGGTGACGGGCCTTCCAAGTCGAGGAAATCCAAAGTGAAAATCAACGTTGAATTGTTAATGGCATCTTCGCCTCGGTTGAGTGTCCATGTGCAGTACAATGAGTTGTTGTAAGTGCCTTGGTTGCCTGCTAAAAGTCCCGGGGAGATAAAGTGGCCTTCAGCGCCAGTCAAGCTTCCGCCGCAAGGTAAAGGATCATCCGTAGTGTACTCGGCTCGGAAGCCGCGGTGAGACAGTGATCCATCAGTGCGGAAGGTTAAGGTCATATCTCTATTGGTTGACTGAACCGCTTCTGGAATAACGGACCCACAACGGTAAAGGTTGGTGACGTTAGGAAACAATGCAGGATACATATATGATGGACCATTAGTTACCTACAAGTAAGAAGAATGCAACGAAAAAGCATTAACAATAATAAATAATTACGAACAAATTAGTCTTGAACAATTGTAAAATGAATACAATAAAAAATAAAGACAACATACAAAATGTGTTTATATCTTGTTGATAGGAAAAGGAATTCGGCATCACTTACATAAACGTAGTCGAAGCAAACGGAAAGGTTTCTCCTCATTATCGGCGCTTCCAGGTCGAAGTCGGTAAATTGTAAGCGCACTCGACGGTTGGGCGGTGCTCGGATGGTCCAATAGCAGAGTCGATTATGTGGGTACGCGTTAGGATACGCAGGAGAGGTAATCACCCCGGTTGGGGAGTCAAATTCACCATAACAGGAGTCCACACTTGCGTTGAACGTTAACCTAAACCCTTGCAGACTTTCAGCGCGTTGAGACGAATGGAATGCGACTATAATCTCGTTGGCGTAAGTTTGAATTGGGGCAGGCAAATCGTGTCCGCAGTACGTTCCTAGTACTTCATCTGAGACGTAAAAAAACAAGTTCAAGACAATACAAATTAAATCGTAAGGACATTGTAACAATACGATCCAAACTTTCCAGAATCTAAATATTTCCTCAGTAAAATAAATAGAACGTTTAACAAATAAATAAAAATACATAAATAAAATAAAAAATACACAAATACATAAAAATACATAAATTAATAAAGTAAATAAATAAATAAAAATACATAAACACATAAAAATACACAAATAAATAAAAGTACATAAATAAAAATACACAAATAAATAAAAGTAAAATCAAAGTTACAAAAGACGAGGAAATTTATCCGCATTCTGAAAGGAGCCGAAGTTGAAATGAGTCGCGAGGAAATTCGTACAACAGAAGACCTGCGAAGAAAACTTTAGGAGTGAATTTCCACTTACTTGTAGCGTTCACTTCGCGAATTTGAACGTAGTCCCGCGTTGAACAATTGTCAGCTTGTGGCAGATCCAATTGTGTAAGGCGTACGTTTAATTGGTGGCCCACGGGACCGCGAATATGCCACACGCAATCAGTATTCGGTTCGTAGCTAGACGGATAGTTGGGTGACATAAGAACCCCACTAGTGGCCACGATTGTTCCTCCACAGCGTGCTGAAACATGTAGTATACAATTAACAACAGAACTAGTCAACTATTAGAAGGGGCCAAGGGATTCAAGAAAATCGAAATGAAAGCAGACGAGTTGCTTGACTCAAGCGACAGTTATGAATCCTGTACGGCGTTTAAGCTCTTGTAACTCCATACCAGTTGAAATACGGGCCCGGAAACCAGTTTTGGGTTCAGCGGCGGATGTATAATATCGGAAGTACAAACTATTGGCGCTAGAGAAGATCGTTCCTGGTTTTTCTTGACAGAAGTTGCCAACTAGAGGAGAATTGGGTGTTCCTCCATCTCGTACTTCCACGCCAGCCGTTCGGCACCTGATCAGAAACTGTTTACTTAATATAAAGAATAAGCTATAAAAGCAAGTAACAAACATGTAAGAATGGAAAACATGAGAAGCTTTCAATGTTTCAGTGTACACAGCAAAAAAAAGGGAGGGAAAACAGGTACAATGCGCGCGGGCATGCCCAGGTAGTGCTTAAAAAGGGTTGTCTTCTCCCCGCTTGCCTAGACTGTTGGCAAAAGCATAACCCCGCGGAAGGAGCTTGGCGCTTGCCTGGACATGCACGTGCCATTTAAGCGCGCTGTCCCCACACTTTTTTTTTGCCCTCTACTGTACAGTAGCCTACGTGAGCACGGACATATGACCATAAGTCCATAAAAAGCTAGTACGAGAAGTATACGACGCTACTCGCTTACTGTACCAGTTATTTATGAGCATATAGCAAAATATTAAACTTAAAAAGTTCTCTTTTGTTTCTGAAATATCTCTGAAATTTTTAAAACATATAAATAAATAATATTTTAATAGTATTACACAGATTTAACTCAAGAAAAAAATAACAGCATACAAATCTGGACAAAGATTTGCAAAAAACGTGCTAGAGCGTGCAATTAGAGAATATTGAGAAACGTGAAATACCCCCAAGATCGCGTTATATCGAAGTTGTCGATAAAATCGAGCTGAATGGACGAAACAGAAGAGCCGACGATGACATATTCACATTCTGCGTAACGGGGAGGCGGGGCTGGGTAATTGGGTGACGTAACAATGATTTCGTTCACTTCTTGGTTCAATACAAAACGGCCACCACAGGCTAACGATACTTCCCGGTACCTTAACTGGAATCCCTATTTGTTTATAAAAAAACGATATTAAAAATATGTAGTACCTCATCACCCCAATGGAGCTAACTGACTAAGAAATGAACTTACAGGAGCCCCGTTACGACTGTTGGACACAAACTTAACGTGCGCCTTGTTACTGGACGTTTCGGGTATCGTTTTAATAGCATTACCGCAGTACCGGCCATCGCCCAAGAACGGAGAGTCGACGTGATCTCCGTTTCTCAGCTAATTAATAATACTCGTTAGAAGCAGACACGTCAACAAAACATTAAAAGTAGCGAGATACCATGAGATAGTCGCCTTCACAAGCTGGGGGCGTAGATGCAATGTTCAAGTTCGCTAAAGTGAAAGCGATCGTCCGTCCAGGACGCACTTGGATAGTCCATTCGCAAGTACTGGTCGACGGATAGTTGGAAGGGTAGTTAGGAGAGGAAATGATGCCGGAGGAAGAACGCAAAACGCCACCACAGACCGCTCGAACCGCTATTTTGAAACCCCTACGTGAAATGGAAGCGTCGGTCTTGAAAACGACGGTCAGACGATTGCCAGTGGCGATTTTGACCACACCTTGTTCTTCCCTACGACAGTACTGGCCCAGTACGGTGTTTCTCCCTATTAGTTTAATTGTATTTTTAAATCGTTCATAGCGCATGAAATTCCAAACCAGATGTACTCGAAACAATGCTAAATATAACGAAATACTTATAATAGGTTTTTACCTTCTCGTAGTTCGATACGATCATACTGGCAATTACCGGCTTCCATGTCAACAACTTCCAAAGTAACCGAAACTCTGAAATGCTCTTCACTAGTGATGCGATAGATGCAGTTCAAGTTCGGGGCGTAGCCCAGGGGAAATCCTGGACTTGTCAAGTACGTCACATTACCCTCGGTCACATAATACTCTCCTCCACATACGGTACCTAATATTATACACTGTTTCAGTCTTGGTAAAAAGAAGTCGAATTCTACTTTTACCGTTCTGAGTGGTATTGGCAGTGCCCGTACTGCTACTAGGCGGAGCGCTGGTGACACCATCCCATCTTAGGCGGAAAAGAGATCCTTCCAGGGCGTAACTAGCTTCGAATCGAACAAACACCACATTGCCAGTAGCGTACACTTCCGGCGGAAGGTCGAGGCCGCAGTACGTACCCAGTACTGGAGCGGTTGCATCGTACCCATCATAAATCTACGCGAAAAAATAATACTTTAAGTGTCAAGTTCCACTTTCGCTGATTTTTACTTACAATGACTGAAGCAATACAAGAATCGTACGCCAGATGACGCTCGACTCGGAATTCCAGGAATCGCATACGGATGCTGCGCTCCGAATCGGTGGTTATTCGCCAATGAAACTCGCCCGGGTACGTGTACAAATGAGGGTACATTGGTGATTCAATCACACCTCCCAAACCGTCCAATTCGTTTCCATGAACTATCAAATAAAAAAAAATTCGAAGAAGGTATAAATGGTCAAGGAACTAAGAAAAAGTAAAAATGTCAAAAAGTAAGTCGAAAGTGACGAAAATCGGACGCGCTCACAATATTTTCGAATCAAATGTAAGTCAAAAGAAAAATCGCAGACTAAACTTATTAAACGTAAATAAACATTAGTTTAACCAATTACTGAACAATTCACCTGTACAGCAACATCGAAGCAATATCGAATGCAGTTTTATACACTGATCTAACTTACTTAAGCTGTAGTCGGCGATAAAACCGCCTCCGACGGGGCTATCACTATCGGACGTAAACTTAACCCACAGCTTATTAGCTACTGTGACATTGGCTGGTATTTGATTCCCGCAATAACTGCCCAGTAATTGTCCCGTTGCGTCGTTTTCGTGTATCTCTACATGATCTCCATTACAGAATTCGCTTTCCGCTACATCGAACTGTCTGAATGACAGCATAACTTTGTTTCCTATAAAAAACAAAACAAAATAAAGTAAGAAATGCTAAAGAATACTGTTGCTTTTTGAAAAACAAAACCTACCTTGCGAGGCAGATATGGTATAAATGCATTCCGTGTTTATAGGATACGAATCCGGGAAATTTGGACTGGCAAACGAGCCATGTTCGGCCGTAAAATCTCCTCCACATGCTAAACCAGTGAAAAAAGAGAAAAAATCAGTTTCAGATAGAAAAACAGTCCGTATACTGAAAAACAAACAAACATCATCAATACGCACCAGAATCCATAACAGAGTATGTGGCACGGAAAGCAACGCCACTTCTCCCACCCGAACTGACCATGTGAACGGTAAGGGCGGAGCCTAAGCTCGTTACTGACGGCGGGGCTCGATTCAAGCAATATTGGCCCATGGAAGGCGCGTCTACGCCTTCACCATCCAGCACTTCCAAAAAATCCCGTGAACAATTTAGGGACTGGTTACTCGACAAACCAAAATCCGCTATATTGATTGGCCCATTCCCGAGCATAGCCAAAGAGGCGGAGGGGGCGTTCAAGTGCGTAACAGTAAGCCGGACTCGATCACCTGCAAACGTATGTGTTACAAAATGCGTATAGATTCAGGGAAAAATAAGTTTTGATCTACTGGGCTGAGGTCCAAGGATAATCCAAGAGCAATTGAGCGGATTGGTGGCAAAACTTGGGAAATTTGGCGACAGCAGTTCGCCGGAATCGGTGGTATTGATTCTGGCGCCACAACCCATGACATAACTGGCTTTGAAACCGCGAGCCGTGGAGGAACCATCCGTTTTCAGGCGGATATACATGGTATTTGACGTGGATCTGACTAAAGGCGGACTAGGCACGGCATCTCCGCAGTGTCTGAGTAACAAGGCTGCATCTTCCGTGTCTCCGTCGAAAACGGCCACGTAATCGAAGGTACAATTGGAATGCGGCTCGACGTCAAAGTCATTGAACGTCAGTTCCACCACGTGGTTGGCGGGTACTTGTATCGTGTACCCGCAATCGTCCCCGTTGTTGTAATTCTGGGGATAGTTGGACGAATAAATAACGCCCGACTGACCTTCGAACCTTCCGCCGCAACCTTGGGGCACAGTGACGTAACTGGCGCGGAAGCCTTTGCCCCGGACGGTACCATCCGAGTGGAAATGCACATACATCATGTTCCCGCCTGATGTCACGGTCACTGGACTGTTTTGCTTGTGGCAGAGTGTGCTCAAAACGGGCGAAGTTTCATCCGGACCGCCATGAACCTACGTTGTATCACGTCAATAACGCTTTTAATTCCATTCTGCACTTCTTTTTCATTTCTGGTTTAATCACGTTTTTGGTGAATACTTTAACTTCTCTGAAAATTTTGCGATAAAATATGCTAGGTAATTTTTGAAACTTTAAGTTTAAAGAAACTGTTAGGAAAATGGCCCGGAAAATTCAGATTTCAGCTGGCTAACCTTGAGGAAATCGAAAACGCATTCCTGGGAAGATTCTATATCGAACTCCATGACGGTAAGCTCAACTCGGGAGCCAGGCTCGACCACAATTTGCCAAATACAGGCCACAGCCGTAGGGTATGGTTGAGGATAGTTGGGAGACGTAAAAGATCCTCGAGGTTTGTTTAATCTACCACCGCAACCTGAAAGCAGGTAAAAAAATATTTACATTCAAATGTTCTTGGAATTTAGCAAAGTTACCGTCAACTCGCCATTCTAAACGGAAACCGTTGTGAACCACAGTAGCATCCGAGATGAAATTGAGAATGAGTCGATCACTGGTGGTAGCAATCGCTGGGGGAAGTCGCTCGGAACCACAGTAATGACCAATTAATCGGTTAGACGGTTGACCTTCCCTTGCCTAGGAGAGAAATTACATCTAATTACATGACCTCCAAGATTTTGATTGACTTTCGTTGACATGCAAGCTTATAATTAAAATCTACACTAGTATTAAGTTTCCGTGAGTTTTTACACCAAAACGATGCGCATCAAATGAAATGAAAATGACAGAAATTCACACGTACTTCCAGGTAATCAAAGGTGCAGTTGGTGGCGGTCGGGTCTTCGATCTCGAAATTGGAAAACGACGCGTTGATGCGGTTGCCCTGCGGTGCCATAATCGTCCAAGTACAGTTTCTGTTATGGGGGTAGCTCCCGGGGAAGTTGGGACTTTCAATGACGCCACTCAACCCTCTTATTGTTGTGGTGCACACTACGTAGTATTATTCAAAATAAAAATAAAGGAGATTGCAGTTTCATTTGTGTTTGCCAAAGAAATGTTTCGAAAGTTGAGGAAACGTTTACGTGTTTCGAATCTGGCATTAAAACCACGCCCTTCGCCGACGGACATCGATCGGTACCGGACATAGAGGGTAGAGCCAGTAGAAACCACAGGCATCGTGACAGCAGCACTATGGCAGTACTGGCCGATCAATTTGGAACTCCTCAAAGGTCCATCCCTCACCTTTTTCCGAAAAAAAACACACACACATTTTGTATGCGAAAATGCAAATCCGAATGAAATTCTTACTTCGACGAAATTGAAATCGCAGGAAGACGTTAGCGCACCAATGTCCAAATCCACGAAAGCTAGTTGAACCCTCGAGCCGGAGGAGACTCCAATGGTCCACACGCAATCCGTATTGCCCGAATACGGCAGTGGGTACGAGGGGGAGGCAAAGGATCCACTGCCACTCATCAATCGGCCGCCACAGCCAGTGGCGGAGGATTCAAACAGGACTTCGAAACCGGGATGGCTCACTGAGCTGTCCGAAACAAAACGCAGGAAGAGTTGGTGACTATGGGACGGGATAATGCGCGGAATAGTCGTGCCGCAGAATTTCCCAATTAAGGGAGACGTAGCGTGAGGACCGTTTCGCAATTCCAAATAATCGAACGGGCACAAAGCATGGGTTTCAAGCTCGAAGCGGGTAAAGTTCAACTGGATTTGTCTTCCCGCTGGCGCTTCGATGGTCCAAGTACAGTCCCGATTCGGCGGATACCCAGTTGGGAAGCCTGGTGACCGGATAAGCCCACTTTCGGTGTATATTGTTCCTCCACAGACTAACCGCAGTTATTTTTAGTAAAACATTCACTTGGTTTGTGGGAAGAGAACTCGCTATTTTAGTTCTCATTACAGTTTAACCTTGAGGGGTTGTGGATTAATGAAATTTACCTGTACTGGCTTCTACTGTCACGTAGGTGGCTGAAAAACCATCCATGGCAATACTGTGGTCGGATTGGAACACGATGCTCATTGTTCTTTCAGAAGACGTAAGCGTTGGTGGCAAACGAGTGCCGCAAAATCTTTGGAATAAAAAGAACTCGTTGAAATATCCTACTTTGGTAACAAAATACGGAATTATACAGTACGCCCTCGATTTACACGGTACCATTTAACAGGGCTTCCAATGCACGGTTTCTTCTTCCGCGGGTTTTGGGTAAATAATTTTTTTAAAAAAATTATCTAACGTGGCCTTCTTTAAAGCGAATCTATCACGATTATTATGTGCAATACTTAGCGTTGTAATATTCGTAAAAGATCCCACTAATACTAATAAGACTCGTAATATACGACAATGATATTAAGTATTACCTGCCCATAAGACCACCGGTACCGGGTACTGTTGTATTATCAAAAACTTGCACCGAATCATAACGGCAGTTCGCATTGGCTTCTAGGGCAAAAGTCATCCACTGGAGACGTATCACCGTGCCTGGTGGGCCACGTATGACCCAGCGGCAGGTGGCGCCATGTGGATACGATTCCGGATGGCGAGGAGAGTTGATTACGCCTTGGCGTTCAGTCAGAATACCGCCACAAGCTTCAACAACAAAACGAAACGAAAAAATAAAATAACAAATAAGTAAACACATAAGCAGACTGAATGTTGTCGAAACATACGCGTAAACTACCAAAAATCTTGACTAAAGTGCCTTAACATAAATTGTACAATAACTAGCACCTCTTCTTGACCTTACCAACGTCAATGGCAGAATAGTTGGCCATGAAGCCATAGTTGTGTACTGAAGCATCTGTTCGGAATTTAAGCCATAGATAGTTATGAGTAGAAACAACGGGAGGCGGAGTTCGTTGTGCGGGGCCGCAGTACCGGCCAATCAGCGTTGAATTGGCGTCATCACCATCGCGAATCTTTCAAGAAAAGTAGTAAATCGGCGACTGAACGAACGACAGAACTTCCGAGATGGAAAAAGGAAAATATCTACCTCTAAATAGTCATAAATGCAATTGGCCGAGCCTTCAATGTCAAAAGCTAAGAAATTCATAGCAATAGCTTTGCCTGGGGGCAAACTGATCACGTATGTACATTCGCGATTCGCGGGATATGGTCGTGGATGCCCGGGTGACTTCAAGATACCTTCTAAGGCTGTAAAAGTATTTCCGCACGCTGAAAGAAATTTCAAACACTGCATTACTCCATGCTTAAACATTAACAAACAAGTTAAATTCGAAGGCATAAAAGAGAAGTCCTACTTGTCCTGTACGAAATTCGGAAGCCAGACGACGCGACAGAGTAGTCCGACTTGAAACGAATGAAGATTTGGTTGCCCTGGGATATTATAGGCGTGGCTGGGAGGTCGTTACCGCAGTAGCGGCCAACCAAAGCACTGGTGGGCGAATTTCCTTCCCGTATCTTTATCAAAAGCAGTAATTGTAGTATACAAAATAAACTATACATAAAATATAGACAAAATATTTATAACAGTAGAATACTTATAAATAAAATGTGTCTAAAATAAAATATACAAAGTAACAAAGATATAATAACCATCACTTCCGAAACAGTAACGAGCTTTACACACGTCCTCAAAACTCAAAAAATAGCAAAGGAATAAAATAACGGCTGGTTTCACAATTACGTTAGATAAAACAACGAAAGTAAGTTTTGCACACCTCTACAAAATCGAATCGGCAATTGGTCGAACGTTCCGTGGACAGAGCTTCGAAATGCAGAGTCAGACGATCTTCTTGCCCAACGCGGATTACCCATTCGCAATCCAAATTGTGTTCATAAGTGTCAGGATGATTCGGGGAGCTGACACGCCCTTCGGGGGCGGTCAAAAGGCCCCCACAGCCTGGTACACCTATTCGCCAAAAAAATTAAGGTGTTATCCATAAGAAACACGAAAGTCGATATAAAATATTACCGAAATCAACAAACAGGAAAAACATAAAAAGATATAAACAAATAAATACAAAATACATAGAAGAATGAACAAAAATGAATCTAAGAGTAAGTGGAAAATAATTAGAAAATAAACAGAATTAATTACAATTTTTTTCGAAAACAATTGTAAAATAAATTTTCAAAAATATATACAGATGAATAGACAGTAAATAATGCTAAAACAAATGAAGTCGCAAATTAAACCAACGAATATCTTGCCTGATACAGCAGCCCAAGTGATATGGAAACCACTGTCGCTTAAAGTAGCGTCAGAGACAAAATGCAGCAGAGCATAAGGACCCGAACTAATCACGGGGGCGGGGTTTGCCGTTGAACAGTACTGGCCGAGCAACGCGTCGTCGGTGGTTAAACCATCTCGGACCTGTCGAAATTCACGATATTACTATCTAGCATCAACATTATGAAAAAGCACAAAAAGTCTGTAGGAGAGAATTCCGCAGCATGCGCTTTGTGTCAACTTGGAAGAAATAACTCGGAAGTTCGATAGATAAAACCGGAACGAAAGACAAGAACACTTCACAAATTACCTCTAATCGATCGAAACTGCAGTTATCGTGATGCTCCAATTGTAAAGTTGCAAACACGAATTGAATTCGTTTGCCCAACGGTGCTTGTACATACCAATAGCATTCACGATTGTGTGGATATTTCCCCGGGTAACCCGGTGAGTTGATCGAACCATGCGTTCCGTTCACTATCCCTCCGCAAACTAAATAGACATTTTTTTAATTCAGCTTCAATGCATTTTTTTTGTTTCTAAATAGATAAATCGAAAACACCTAGAAGACCAACTCGAAAATAACAGAAGATTACATAACAAATTAATAATTATTTACACGTTAAATAAGATTTACATGTTTAATCTTATTTCAAGCTAAAAGGTAAAAAGGGGAAGTTATGTGCAAACTACACACAAACCTGGCTCGGTTGTATTCCAATTGAGCGCGAAACCATTTCCTGTGCGAGAGTGGTCAGAACGGAACCAAAGATACACTACATTGTGTGTTGTCACGAAGTTTCCTCCGCCGGGCGCGTTTTCTCCGCAGAATTTGCCCACGAAAGGTGCGTTGTAGTCCTCTCCGTCGTTTATCTGTTACGAAATAAACAGTGTATTAAAACTGATGCCACACCTCACTCTATTAACCATTGCCAAGTACCGAAAAGATACATAAATACTAAAAAACGTAATTCGCTTTTAACAAAGTTCATTACTTTGCCGCCAAGAAACTACACAAAAGGAAAGCTAGAGTTAAAACGTAACTTAACAAGCGCTAATTTACCTGGAGCCAATCATACGCACACCGCGGGGAAGGTTCGAGATGAAACCTTGTGAAACTTAGATTCAAAACTTGGCCCGGTTGCGTAACAATGACCCAAGCGCAGCTGACATTATGATTATACTCCCCACCTTCGCTGGGATACGTTAACTGTCCCTGGGTAGCCCATACATGGCCTCCACAAGCTTAAAAAAATCGAATAATTAAACTCAATTAAAAAAACGGGAAAATAATTTAACAAATTAATGATACTTACACTGTTCCTGAGTTTGGCAACGATCGCCACTATAGCCGGAAGGACACGAGCATGTGAAAGAAGCTCCACTAGGCACGCAAGTCGCGCCGTTTTGGCACGGGCTAGACTGGCACGGGTTGATGGTAAAGGCGCAAGTTGGCCCGGCAAAACCTGGCGCGCACAAACATGTAAAACCGCCACTGGCAGCCACACAAGTTCCGAAGCCTCCGCAAGGATTGGGGAAACATGGGTCGCGCGGAACGGGTTGCAAATTACTGCTTGAATCCCCGCCAGTACCCGAAGAAATTGGACTGCAGCCCATCGGTCCCAAACCGGTGCCAGTAAATCCAGGCCGACAAGAGCACACGACATAACTCGCGCCAATAGCTACAGAAAAAAAGAAAGCAAATTGATTATTTTTCCAGACCGCCTGCCATTATGCACCGGATGAGCTTTTTCTGGTATTATCTGGTACTACATAAAAAAATATACGAAAAAAGTATACCAAATAAAAAAAGAAAAGAAAAGTACACACACAACAACAAAAAAGCAAGAACTTAAAGGCAAGAAAATAAATGTACCAAGTGGAAAAAATGTTGAAAAATTTACAGAAAAAGGAGACCAATACTGTAAACAAGGGAAAGACATGCTAACCAGGGAAAATTACTGCAAATGAGATATAAACTTCAAAGGAGGAAAGGGATGTTAACCTGAATTTTCGTAGCAGACCGCTGCAGGATGACACCCGCCATTATTAACAGCGCACAGACCCACGTAATTGCAGTTTACGCCGTCGCCTTGGTAGCCGGGTGGACAGGGTCCACATGTCCTTGATCCCTACGAAAAAAAAATAAAAGTGATAAAACTCGTCAACATAAATTGCCTTTCAGCTCCCACAGATGAAAAAAGTAAAGCAAAAGTGCCTTCCGCCCTTACAATAGTGTTGATACAGTGCACGCGAGGGTTCTGCGAGCAACCGCCATTATTGACCATGCACTCGTCAATGTCCTCGCAATGATGTCCATTACCAGTGTAACCTTTTAAAAAAGGGGGAGGAGAAAAAGGACGATAATAGGATAGAATATACCATAAAACGCGACTCGAGAACATAAAAAGGATTTAGGGTGTAAATAATAGCGTTGGATTACCTGCGGGACAAGGGCCGCAGAAATAATTTCCTGGTGTGTTTAAACATTGGACTCGAGGGTTGGTAGAACAAACTGGGCGGGGTAACTGGCATTCGTTAATGTCTACAGTGCACGCCGGATTAATTCCATCCGTTTTCCAACCCTGAAATTTTACAAAGTATTCTGAAATGAAACTGCTGTTGCAAACTTTGATTTTCTCTAAATCAGTGGTTCTTAACCTTTTTTCCATACGGACCCCTAACTCGATCCAGAAAACACCTACGGACCCCCGAAACGATATTGAAGGAAGTACATGTTTAAAAAAATCAATGCGACACTTGCTGTTGCTTGGCACCAATAATTACATCAAACTGCGGCATCGTCTTGGAAAGAGCAATGCGCATGTCGTGTTGAACATCTAACC
>JAHZNP010001606.1:0-17156 GCA_020615345.1 Triops cancriformis | reverse complement strand
AGCTTGGTCTAGCGCCCTATGCTTTTTTATACAAGATAACTAGACTCTTTTGTGGCTCTAATGTCAATTTTAGTCATATTATGAGTTCCCGCCCTACTACAAATTTAGCGCCCTAAAGTTAGTTTGGCGCCCTTAATTTGGAAAATTTTGGTACGCACGTGCGTACTGTGCGTAATTCTAGTTACGCCACTGGCTGGAACAGTACCTACCTTAAAAATTTTAGGTATTTAAAAAAGCGCTCATCTGGTTTCCCCACATTAAGGTATTTTTTTCGACCTATAATAGGACTGATTTTTTAACAGTGTATTCGTAGGTCCACTATTCAAGAACTCAGTATTCACGGGCGAAATTCATGTGCACGCTTCTCTATATTCGCGGCTCAAAAATGCACTATTCGCGGGTTTACGCGACGTCGCCTGTGGATTAAGTCCGTGAAATCTCGAGCACTGTCCTGAACGACTAAGCTCTTAGGTATGGTCAAGAATGAGTCTGGAACAGCTCAACAATTAACTGAAACTATGTTAAGGCGCATAAGTAAATAAACGTACAAAAATATGTGTTTTAAATCTCACGTTTAAGAATTTGACTTTAAGATCTTTTTAAGGTAGTTTTGGCTTCAATGGTGCTAAAACGAACTCAATGTTCGGGTACAGTCATTCTGTTTTGGTGCTGCTGATGTAAGCAATTCTAGAAATCTTGAGCATTAAATTCTCCTTTCACTCAATCCACCTATACGCCTCTTATGCTTGCAACTGTTTGCCTGAAAATCTGGAAGAATTCGTCAGAGGAGTATACAGTACTTTCTCATACAATTCAGTTTTGCTGCCTTTCAAAGAATTTCAAACATTATACAGTTTTAACGTCTGAAGGGTGTGTTTTCAATGGACCGCGAACTTAATTTTGAAAGCCATCTATCGAGAGAGAAAGTCATAAATGCTTCGCATTTTTGCATTAAACAATTAGGGGCTTTTCATAAATTTTGGCAACGCAGTTAACAGTTTTGTAGTAAAAAAATTGGAAGCATTGACTGTCTTTGTTTTCTTCAGGTCGGATGAACAGTGTTCGCAAATCTCGTGCTACTCGTTTTTATTTCTCAGACTCTTGTTTTTCGTGTAATTGATCTCTGTTATTTTCTTTCATAGTTAAAAGCCACTGTAGGGCCATTATGGCGATAAAGAAGAAGAAAAGATAGCTCGCGGTAGGAAAAATGTTTGGTCACTTTAGATGAAATTAGAGATGCGTGACCGCACGATTGAAAAAATGGAAGCCGTATTGAGCATGTGGATTGAAGATTGTTACCAAAAACAGGCGCCTTTCAGCGTGGAATAGTACAAGAGAAAGACAAGCGCCTCTGCTAATATTTTAAGCAATCCGAACTTTCGTTGAATAAGGACGACCTTGTAGAAGAGACCGCAAACAGCACAGATCAAACACATTGGACTTTTAAATGCCTATAAGAAGGTTTGAATATTGCTAATCATTTTTGCGATACTTTTATCAACACAGATTCTTCATTGGAAGTTTCATTTCCAAAAGAATATTAAAGAGACAATGCTCCAGTATTAGTCTCATTCAAAGCCGATTTTGAAAGCTCCAAAACAAGAGAAAATCGCGAATTTTTGGCAAGTGTGTAAAATGTGTAAAATCGGCAATAATTAAGGTTGCTTTGGTGAGCTAAGAAAAGAAATTAAAAAATTCGGAAAAAATTTGGGACGTTTCCTATCTTTCAACGTAAATTTCTATTCTATATTTGCGGTATTCATATCCGCTGAATTTCTGCAGAACGCATCCTCTGCAAATAGGGAGCGTTGATTGTACTGATAACATTCTTACAAAATTTCTCAAGGATCGTTAAAATATTAGATACGCCGTTGAAACTTTCTGGGAAATATTATAAATAGTAATGCAATCCTAAGACTTAAGTAGGTCTTAAACAGAATGTATACACGATAGACAATCAGAATAACAATATGAGTTTATCAAAAGAGAATTCGAAGTTATGAATTGTTTCTCACCGGTACTGAATAAACTGATTTAATATAGTATAATACAATTCAGTAGACAGATTGAATGTCAGTTACTTTGCTCCGAGCATCTGAAAAGAGTTTCAACATATTCCCAGGAATATAGAGAATTTATACGATAACAGATGGCGGTATAAGTGGAAAGCCTGCACCCGTAGACAACTAGCCCCTGAAGGTTTCCTAAAACATTGACTTAAATGGCAATTTGTGATCCATATTACACTTGCGTACATTTATAATGTAACAGTTCTATCTAATAAAACATTGCAGTTTCAATATAATCCTAAATAAATATTTATCATCATCGTCATAACTAAACATAAAGGTATCGTCATAATCATACCTAAACATAAAAAATATTGATTTCTACTGTAGGCCTACTCCCTTATTGTCTTTTATCTTTTATTTTTTGGATATGAGAGAGAACAGGGAAAAATTCAGACTCCAGCTACGCCTCTCTCCCAATTCCTCCGACTTCCGAATCCACACACTTACTTCGAGAGCCCTACAAAAAAATAGGTAAAAAAGCATGAGGACCCCTACTACTATTACATCTTCCCCATTCTTCTCGTTATCTTGCGTCAGACACCACTTTCTCCAGTATATTGCCAGCGTTACGTGTTAGGCTGTCGAAAAGAAATAATAACAGAAGATCTTTTAGTGGGGTAATTTTCTAGAAAAAAATCCCCTATTGTTTAACCTTTCACCGCCTGTTTCCTTTTTTGTCTTCTTTTTGTCTATTAGATGAATTGTTTTACTCGGAAATTGCCCCTAAAAAGCCTATGGAGTCATTTGCCAAGGTTTGACTGAGGCTTTCCTCTACACCGCCTTTCTCTTACGGACAATTACACGAAAAACTTGCGTTGATGATTGTGCATTTACAATTCAATTATTCTAAAAATTCTCTTGACAGTAAAATTTTAATTGACAATCTCCAGAAACCGGTGAAGACAGATCTTGGAAAAAAGGCAAGGATAATTTATAATTGTACAAGAAATTTGCCTTTCCCCGGAAAAACTCAGAAATTTCTCCACGTTAAGTTTTACGTACTATTAATGAAAAACTTTGGGTCTAAAAATTACCGAAAAGTATGCAACAATTGTCGAAAAATCATCAGCGTTTTAGCATTTTCGTAAACGTAATCGGTCAATGTAAAACAAGAGAATGGGTATATAGTGGTCTTCAGTGTGGGAAATTAACTTAATTGGGAACAAAATTCAAGTTAACTCGCCAAACTTTACCTAAAGTAAATTTCCTCGAGCTTGTCTCGGCTTTGTCCACTGTTTAAATTTATTGCGTTGAACTTCGGCTAGTTTATATATTACAAACGAACACGGCAACTCATTTCAAACTTGTGAGTATTTAAATAGAAATTTTTCCGAATTTCGACACGAAACAGTATTGTATAGGCGAAAAGTTTAACGACATTAAAGTATTTGCTCTCTCTCATTATTTGAGCTCAGTTGCCTTCTTGTCACCGGAAAAGTCTGGTGAATAAGTGAAGAAAATGGTTTGTATTGATTTGAAGTCGGTAAATCATAAATGTTTTAACGTACTTTATTTATCAAAATATCTTCTATTTGCTTTGAGCAAATTTTAATTGAAAAAGATTGGAAAATTTAAATTATACCGCCGTAAAAAGAACTTGGTAGAAATTACTTTGAATTCATCTGGAAACTTCGAAATTACAATATTTGACTAGAAAATTTTATTAAATTCCACCGAGGGCTCGCGCCTATTATCATTCCAATTCTTCCCATTTTGTAAGGCAATCTCATTTCCTATGGTTTGTCTTCAAAAAGATTCTAATGATTCCAATTAAATATAATGTACTTTATTTAAAAAATATCTTTCCCTGTAAATTAAATAGAAATGAATTTGTATGCTTGAATCGCATTTCTCTTTAATTTACCCCAGTTTCACAGGAATATAGGTCAAAGAAGCCTTTTAGACTCAATATGCAAAATAGTAGGCCTGCTTCCAGCAAGAATATTAGGTTTAGCGTGGGAACGCAGCGGAACTGTGCAATGCAGTAGAAACATTGGCTGGAGCGTAATCAATGACTTTTTCACACGGGTCAAAGTGTAAAAAAATTTCCAAACACTTTGTCATTCACGAAAGCCTGAGTGTGAAGTTTTGTACCGTCATTCGTATTGCTCTTTTGAGTTGTCAGTCATTCCTCTTTCTTATAGAGAGATTTATAGAACTTTCGCCAACAGTCGCACTCCAGTTAAATGTTGTGCCAATGCTTTTTCTTTTCACGTATTAAGTTGTCAACTTTTTCTTCAGTTTCGCCACTCCGACACCGACAACCTAAAAATATCTAAAACTTACTCAAGGAAGTGTTAGAATGCTACGCTCCATCTTTTCTTGGGCATGGTTTTAAGTGGTCGGAAATACAATACTAAAGCTCGTTTCTCTTGCGCATTCCATAAAACCTTTTTAAAAGAAATTATCGAATTATTAAAGAAATAATTAAATAAATTATTTTTTATTACTGCAGTATCGGACATGTTGCACAAAGATAGAGACGTTTCTCGCAGCCTTAGGGCTTGTATTACAAGTGGTGCTCATTTGTGCTATAATAAAGCACATTATGTCGTCATTAGCTCCGTTGGTCGACGATATGATTAGAGTTCCTAAGAATTAGCGCCTGGCGTAAGACGAAGATAAATGAGAGGCTGCGAAAGTGAAAAGCTAAGGGAAGACAGACAGTGTAAGAAGTCTTACTCTGGGATCGATACATCTGTATACTTCCAAGTGCAGAGTGCTGTTATTCATTGTGTCTTCAGTGTGGTTCTCATTCTTTCCCTCTCGGTGTTCCTTACACTAGATCATCCAATAAGATCTTGCTCACATTTTTCAAAACAATGATTTGTGGACAACCTTTCGTATTTTGTCCAACTTCTAAGAATATTTTTGTATTTCTTTATTCTTCTCTCTACTTCCTGACTTCTTTTTATTAGTTCTCTGTCCGTAGATGCAGGAAGCAGAAATACTGCTAGTTTTTTATACTTGTCTATCGTTCTTCTTTTTCTTGAACTATCTTTGAGAATTCTTATTTTCTAAATGTGTTTCCAGAAGTTTTATACCTAAGGTATATTAAATTAGTTTTTTCTATACTTTAGTTTCGCACTGGTGAGGAAAACTTCCTGATAAGTCAAATTTATAGTAAATTACCTTTTCGAACGAGTTCGTTCATCTTAATTAGAAAGTTCCATCATAAGTTGGTGTAACGTCCAAGAAAAGAATTATGCTATTCAATGTTGTTCTAATTCGTTAGTGTCAATTTTTCTCTTTAATTCTCTTTTCGTCTTCTAAGTTTATGTCTCCATATTTTAATAATCTTTATTATTGTTCCATATTGCCAAATTTTGAGCAGTTTTCCTGTACAAGGATAATACTACAGTCGTAATAATGTCCTATTTATCTCTTCTGAAAGATATTTATATTTCTTTTAGAAAGGTTGTTCGACTTAAGGCACAATAATCCCAGCGAGTCAAATTTACCTTTTATTGACGTTTTGGAAGAAATTCAATGATCTCAAATAAGCCTCTAACATTAGAAAAGCTTTCAAAACATGTTGTACTATAAATGTGGGATGATAGCGTAGTAGTCTTTGCTCGAAATTTCACCATCTTCAGCAAATCCCGCTTTGCACGAATCAAAAAAGAATATTTCGCAACCCGAGCTTAATCACGTACCAAAAAGTATTCAATGTTCTATCTGCCCAGCAAAGCGAAGCCTGTTTGCGATACGAAGCGGCGTTCAAGCGATTAGGTTTGTAAAAAAGGGGGCAAAAAAGAAGAAAAAAGGAAAAGTAAGCTCGGATTTCTGCCTTCCGCACGGGAATGGTGACGAAGTTGCCAAAATTGGCAATTTGCTGCGAAGTTTCGCAACATCAAATACCACATCCTCATCTCCTTATCTCGATTGATCAACAATCCTCAGCTCATTTCCAGAACCTTCGAGTAGAATTTTCATTAGCGATGTGCACCCACGTCAAACAATAGCTCCGAAATTCCAATCTGTTACGTGTCGTCGAAGTTTTAAAAAAAGAAATAGAAAAAAGACACAATAATTTATAAACTTTAATAAAGCTAATCGGTTTTACTGTTTCTTACAAAAGCAAACATTTACCCGGTCAACAGCTTTGTTTATGAAACTATGAAACGAACATGATACAGTCCGATGGCACTTTATGTAACAATGAATGTTTCCTGCCCGGAAGCTGGTGCGGGGCTACGTGTACGCTTTACTAGTAACAATGCATTGTTCCCATCGCATAAGTTATGAAGTCAAACGAACCTTCCTTGTTATTAGAGAAGATGAGTGTTTACAACCACTTGTACAGTAGAGGAGGGATGGGACAGTGTGGACACTTTTCTGTAGTTTATTTTTCACTTCACGTGGAGACAAAATTGTAGCCTAAAACTATACTCGTTAGATGGCTTGGTGTCCTGGCCATCAAATGGGGTATTGCACGCTTGAAAAACACAAACAATAACAACAAACACCCATGAAAACTGGAGGCTCCTCCGACTGTCCAAAACAAGATACCGCGGATACAATTTGGACTTGGGTGTAGTGCGATTTGTCCGTGTGTTTTGCCATAAGAAAACTAATCGGTAGCCTTTTTTCGCAACAAGAAAAGGCAATGCTGGCTGAGTCCAAATCGTACTAAATCATCCCTTTGGAGTTTAAAATCTCGTGCAAAAAAAGACAGACGATTTTAGAACAAACCTTTAGAGGAGTTATTCTCCAACTTGTCAGCTACATAAAAGTAATTTTTATTTTACTTTTAGATACACATTATGAGTGCTACAACGAAATAATCAGGACCTGTTTCTTACAAAAAGTGCCAAAAATTCAGTTTTTATTTATTTTCTCAAAAACGATTCAATATTTTTCGACGAAAATTTCCTCATGAAAGCTTCGTCGTATTCACTAAGTGTACAATTTTTTTCAGATCCAAACCTGTCGTAGTTCATTAGTAATGATTTTTGTACGGTTTGTCCCACGTGTAAACTGTTCCATCCCTCCCCTACTCGTCATAAAAAACGACCCAAACAAACCGTCGGGTGCCTAACGCCCGGCAGTTCCGCGAGCGACGTCCCTCTTTTCCGTCTTTCGAACATTTTTGACCCGCAACAAGGCTTCCTCACAGTGGCTTGGGCCGTTAGCAAGAGGACGGTTTGTTTGGGTCGTTTTTTATGACGAGTACTGTACGCGTCATCTTTCATGGATAATATCAACAAATCGTCAACTATGAATCTTGATCTTGTCTTAACGGAGAATGCTGGGAGAAACTATAGAACATGATATTAACTAACCAAAACTCTTTCATTATACTGTCAAAAAGGGGTCCGAA
This sequence comes from Triops cancriformis, assembly GCA_020615345.1. Classification (NCBI taxonomy): domain Eukaryota; kingdom Metazoa; phylum Arthropoda; class Branchiopoda; order Notostraca; family Triopsidae; genus Triops; species Triops cancriformis. The sequence continues at coordinate 9,761 of JAHZNP010001606.1, read as the reverse complement.
AATCGACACTTAAAGTGCTTCATTTGCTGCAGACAAGCTGCACTTTCTGCAAGGTCACCGTCAGAAAGCGTACATAAGAAAAAAATGTGAGGAAAAAGCTGTACTTTTGGCAACTCCAGTTTTCACCTTCTGTAGCGACTGCTCTAGAAACCGGACATGGGGTAAAAGATAGAGGAAAGGCTGCAAGTTTAGCAGTTCCGATTTTCTCTGTTTCTGCAGTGTTTTTTTTTCATAACGAACACAGGAAGGAACAACAATGAAAACAAAATGTAAACAGTCATGCACAAGAGTCCGTAGGAAGTCCAAGGAGACAAACTAACAGCAGTAAATGTATCAAAAAGTGTGTTTAAGAGTTAAGTATCTATCCAAAGAAACTTTAAGAAAATGCAAGTAATGCTTAATCAAAGTTTACTAGCTTTAAAATTTCTAGTTCAGCAAGTGTCGTCTTGGAGACTGAACGACAAACGCGCCAATGGGCCGAATATGATAACCAGCATATGAGCCATCGACCGTATCACAGCTGCACTTATTTGTAAAGACTTGGGTGTTCCAAATGTAGTTGAGTTTGTGCCTCATCTTGCTACCTTTTCTTTCCGTTATATTATGATTTTGTACCTTATATTTTTGCAATTGTTTGTACTGAAGGAAACAAAACGTAGAAAAACAGAAATAAATGCACTTTAGTCACTGCATATTAGATTTACATTACTGAAACACCCCTACTTCTAAAAGTGCAATTCTCGGACTGCAAGTTTAGAAGCCAAGACTTCTAGGACTGCGGATTTGAAGGTTCACTTTCTAACAGTTCGACAGCTCCTAAAAGTGCAGTTCGGAAACTCCAGTTACTGAGAGGGTGCTGCAGACGGAAAAAAGTGAGAAGAAAACACTGCACTTTCGTTTAAACCTTTTTTGTGGACATTTGTCTCCACAAATCGCAGAAGTTTTTTAACAGTGTAACGACTTTCAAAAATCCACGTTTAAAACGAACGCTGAAGACGATAATGTATCGCAATGCGACACAGTTTGTTTTTAAACAAAACAAAATCCACGTTTTACAACGACAATTTCTAATACAACGACTACTAATTTCAGACCCATAAAGCTCAATAAATATTGGTACCTATTCTTAAAGTGTATCTCTCAAGTTTAAGTATTAAGTTCCACCAAACCGTTTGGTTACATCCGTGCGAAAAATATGTTTCATACACAATATTTCCAGGTAAAATCTCCCATCGTTTTAATTTTAAATCCTCCCAGTCCTTGCCACCAATTCCTCCCCACGTCAAACTCGTCTATCCCCAAGCTACTTTTAGAGCAAGACCAGTTAGTAGTGCTTTCTCGTTGTGTTTCGCAAGTAAGTTTTCTCGCACGGTCGCTTGACACGAAGAAATATGTGGATAATATATAAAGTTGTAAATACTTTCTAAGAAATTTAGATAAGGAAGATCGAGTTGAGTATTTTTTTCCTCGCGAATTTTCTTTTTTTCCCCTAATCTCGATATGTGTTCTTATTTTCGTTTATCCATTCTGAAAATGTTCTGCTTCGTCATAACCGTACGGAGTAGAGACATTGTTGACTGATAAGTCGAAAGTACTGAATCCTTGGTTACCTTCTGCGCATTAAATCCAGAAATTGTCGATTGGAGAGTGAATGTTGACACCCAACGCACACAAAACTAGACTAGAGAACAAAATGCTACGGTATAGTTTTCAATTACAGGTGACTAGTCTTCCGGAAGCAGAATGAAGGTCGCATACTCCTGTTGATTTCAAACAGCCGGTACTATCGATAAATGATACATTTTTGGGAGAAAAAAGTTGGAAAGTCGTAGTTTCGACGAAATTGGTCTCAGAGAGGGAAATTAGACCAGATGTTAATTAGAAGAGGCCATTTTCTAGGAAAGGAGCTGTAATTTCCCTAAGTAACTGATTTCAGGCTGAATGTTTTAAGAGGCTATAATAGAAGTTATGGTGATGATCGAGAAGGTACTTTCGAATAGCGAGATTCTTTCTACAACCCCTAACTTAGAGGAAGGAAAAGTTCAAATTGCACGAATGGACTGTTAAAGACTCCCAGCTTGATTTTGTTTCTACCCCAGTCAGCGCCACTAGATGAACGCTATGTCTTCTTTATCGTAGACTTTTTGGGACTCTTCCAGGAAACAAATGGTACGCAGTTGTTGTACTGTACTTTGCGTCCACGTAGCTATGCCCGTGGATAATACAATTACAACTGTCTAAACTTCAAGGCCTTTATACTTCCTGTTTGTTTACTGTTGCACCCAGCGCCCCTATCGGGCTAATTGTACCCGTTTGTTCATATCTTGTTTATGCTTTCACAGTACCTAAACTAACTTAACTAGACCTAATGTAAAGCTGACCTATACCTACTTTGTCCAAAGTAAACTAACAGTCCCCATGTTAAGCTAAGTTTACTTTGTTTTTATTATATTCCCTTTTCTTGTTTTAGTTTTGTGTTACGGTGGTTGACGTTATAAAAGTTGAGTCCTTTCGCACTAGAGGCGCTGGGGAGGCTTCGAAAACTAACGCCAACGGCTATTTAATTCCCAAGCACCGGTACGAGTTTATGAGAGCAAGCTTTGGGAGGAATTAGTAGTTGCGAAAATGAGTTCTGTGACCTGGCTAAGTTGATTGCCACATGCTCAAGTTACACAGCTCACCATAAACTCCCCCTTCAAGCTTTTGTACTCTAGCTTAATGACTTCGCGTGTGCTTAAAAAACTTGCCATTCGATCGCCCCTGGCGCCGAGTCGAATTCGGCTTTTTTTAACACACTTTTTCTAGAAAATTTAACGAACTTTTCGAGGATGAGCCGTTTTTTATGAGTGTGCGACCCAGACTCTCACGTTACTCACTTTGAATGAGACACATGTGATCCGCAAGCTCCCCATTCTCACCCAGTTTGGATGATACCCTATATACTCTACACTGAGGGATTCTGGCTATTCACCTCCATAAATCGGGATCTATGATTCATTAATGTTGTGGTCCTATACCTCCTAGCATCTCTCTTTCTTTTGCCACAGTATTTTTTGGAAAACCTCGGCTTACTGCAATACTGATAACTAACCTGCCGTCTTTTAGGTTTAACGTATGAGACCGTCAAGGAAACCGTACGTCTGGTCTTCTGTTGATGCTAGGAAATCAATGAGACTTGCCTTTAGAATTTGTCCTCCATTTCTCGACGCTTTCTCACTTCTACCGATACATCACAAATTGGACTTTCGATTTTCGCTTACTGTGCCAATAAAGGGTAGTTCTAACTATGTTATTGTGTTAGAGTTCTGGCTAGCATATGCTTGGAATAAATATAACAGTGAAAGGTCGTCCAAACTAGAGGGTCCTGATGATGATCAATCGAATTGTTACTTTTGACATTTGTTCAACTTTCCAGCGCTTAGAAATTACTGTCATAATAAATCATAATATCTATTGTATTATATTATTGTTTGAATGCCAAATAGTAAATTATTTGTTATCATGATATCGGCTCAAAATATCTTGTATACGCGAGTTCAATGATTATTATAATATTTCTTTTCTTTCTTCCAAATGTCTGTACTCCAGTTCTGTCAAACAGTCGATATTGTCTTTACAGAACACCTTATGTCTAATTCACACCAAGCATTTCTCATAATTCAATTTGTGTTTATAACTTCAGAGATTTGGTAGCTGAGTATTGAGCGTATGGTTCCTTAGCATACACTTAATTTAAAAATATATTTTTCTAAAAATATTTGAGTAATTTTAATTACTACTGCAATGAAATTCTAGAACATTAGAACGCTAACATCAGAAATGAGTTTTCGAAAGAAAGCAGCAAAATTAGTTTTAAATAACTTTCTTGTGTATTTACTTTTTTAGTAATTTCTCATCACAAATGTTTTGTGTTTTTCCTAAGGCGTTAATTTCTTACTGCTCCTGGATACCCTTAGTTTACTGGGTTGCATTTTTATCCACTTTCCTGTGCATCTCCAATTTCTAAAATCTCCTTGACGTAGAGCAGTCAATGAGAGTCTGTAAACTTATAACCAATCTGATTGTATTACACAATTCGTGCTTCTAACAAGAATTCTATCAGGGAAACTTCAGTTTTATCTTTCTTTCTATCCCTCTTCAATGACATGCGAAACCCCCAAAATAAACAGAAGATATAAACTTACCTAAGAAAACAAATGAATAATGCCAAGTAAATGCATGTTTAAAACAAACAAATTGCTAAAGTACATACAATACATAAATAAAACAAATAATACGAATTAAATAAATACGTAACATAAACGTCGGGCACAAAGAATACTGACAGATTTTTGTTACAATTGCATGATGAATTATGTATGGTGAATTAAAGACACCTAGGAAAATTTGCGAATATAAGTTGTTGTTTCATGCTTAAACACAGGTGAAACCATTTAACAACTCATTTTTATAAAAAAAAGTCTTTCTTTCCGAAAGTTTTCCTTTTTTACGGGATCTAAAAGGCAAAATATGACGCATGACAGGTAAATCTTGTGAATCAAAAGAATTCGTTTCTTTCGTCTTGAACAGCGCTGTTTGCCTTCGATGGTTCGTCTACCATCACAATAGCGTACTGGAAGCTATACTTTTATCCATTCATTTGCAACTCATGCATTATTGGGTGCCAATTTAATTTTTCGGGCGCCTATTGTGAGAGTAACGGTGAAAAGTGTCAATACTTGCTTGTCAAAAAACTTTTGAAATATATTTACTACATTTTCTCAACTACACTGCAAAAAAGTATGTAAACAACGAAAAGTATTCTGATAGCGATGTAATTCAATAAAAAAAATTGAACGTTCTAACAAAGAATTTTTTCGTAAAATCGCATGCAATTTCCTGACTTTATACACGATTTTTCAATGATAAAAACTTCTCCCCTAGTAACTTACGATTACTTTATTTTTATTTCGTTCACAAAGTAGGCTTGTACCTATTATTGTTTACATTAGTCTCTAATTTAATAATTATTAGAAAAAAGTTCACAAACTTACGATTACTTATTTGTTACACTTACTTTTTATACTTATCAACGATATTGTATTTATTTATTATACTTATCGATTACTTATTTATTATACTGTCGATTTCTTATATACAGTGGAAACCGGTTATAACGAAATCGAAGGGACCGATAATTTTTTTCGTTATAACCGAAGCATGCAAAAAAAACTTAAAGTCGCAATAACCTCTAGACAGTATTCAAGTTTACGCCGATACACTGGGAGTCTATTCCGTTATAAATAATAAAGTTTGGATTTCCATTCATTAATATTAACATTTAACAATACATTTTCATAAAATGGTTGATAGCTTTTCTTTAAAAAAATCTGAATTTTTTACTGTCCTTTTTATTACAATGTTATTGACATATTCTTCTGTGTCGTCAAGCTTCTTTCTGCGCTTCTTCTCCGCTCTGACTTTCCATCATTGCACCGGTAAGAAAGAGAACTTAACTACTGATGGGCCAAGGAAGACAAAAACTTGAATGCTGTATAGGCAGGGGCTTAGCTAACCCTCTAGAAGCATTTCCATCGGTTGTAGGCCTACGCCTTATTGGGGGACGCTTGGTCAAAGGACAAGAGTTGGCAAGAAGGAGAGCGGAGTTTATGCCAGAGTATTTTTTTAATACGGAGAGGGTAACCGGAGACTTTCAAGCAGAAAAAAGTTGCTTTGTCGGTCTTCGAAGACCGAAGATCTTTTCGTTATAACCGATATTTTGTTTCGTTATAACCGAAGGAAAACGTATGTAAAGAGATAGGATTTTGTCGGGACCGACACGTTATTTCGTTATAAGCGATATTTCGTCTTAACCGTTTTCGTTATAAACGGTTTCCACTGTAGTATAGGCCTACTTATGTATACTTATTTTGTGTACTTATTTTATAAATTTTTAGTATAACCTACTTATTTTGTATACATATTTAGTATGCTTATTTAGTTCACTTTCTATTATACTTAACACTCTTTGTTATAACTTATTTATTATACTTACCTATAAATTTCGAAAGAAAAAGATGACCTCAAGAAGTAATCCTACCAAAAATACTTAATTAGACCTCAAGCTTGCCTTCAGTATCTAATTATCTGTGTAATCCCAAAAGCCAGTTTTCCGAGTGAAAACGCTATCTAACGTACTGCCACAATTTCCATGTTCATTGTCTGCAATTACCCATTCTGAAGCGCTGGGCTTTAAAGGCTTCGCGGTAGATTTACTCGTGTACCATTGAAAACGTCCTCCCTCCCCACCGTAACAATCTTCCCTATTACCCTTAGTCGGAAACCTATCTTGGTCAAATATAACACCGGAACTGCAGAGGTCATACCCTCCAAACATGACCAGCAGTTATACTTTCGCTGATCCGCTGTGTACACTTGAGAAATCACAGCAAATCTTGGCTCCGAGCCTAACAGCTTAACTAGGAATGCGGCCATTAAATGTGTCTATACCAAAGAATATACGTTGCACCCTAAAAACTCCTTTACGCTGTCGTTTTCCTTTTCAGTTCCCCCTACACCACTTTTGCATTCTAGGGGCACTAGGCCCTCCCCTAGGAATAGGGGATTTGTGTTGTGTGCAAGGTTGTACACATTTTCAAACCCTGGCATCCTGCCAGATGGGGGAGGGGATTGGGCTATTTTACCCCAAAATTCTCCCTACGGGCATTTCTTCCCCCTCAGGCTATATAACTTATTCCCTGGGGGCATTTCTTTTGGCGCAAAGCGATTACGCTCCTTCCTTACATAATTTCTCAAGGTGTCGTGGATTTAGGATGAGGAGAGAAATACATCAATATTTAAGCTAAGGAAATAGGGAAAATCTAGGGGTATAGTGAAAGTATAGAGATGTAGAGAAATATGAAAAATGAATTCCTTTTCTCCCCCTATCCGTCTTTAAAACATGAAAAATTGGGGCGAAAAGAAGTGAAAAGGAAAACAGGCCTCATACGTCATTGGGTTAAAAAGGATCTCAGGTATATATGCCTATATACGGCGCTCAAGTACTTAAGTCAAACCAGGAACTAATATATACACACGCGTAAGGAAATCTATATATAATATCCATTTATCTTCAACATGTCATCTCCAGCCTGGGTGAAAGTTAACGTTGTCGGAAAAATAGCTATTGTCCAAGATAGTTTTTTTAGAAAAGAAGAAAAGACGAAGGAAAACTTTAGTGCAGAACCGTAACGGCATGGAGGACAGGGTTGCCTTTCCAGTTATTAGGAAAAAAAGTTTTTTATGAAGGTGGAACATGTTATGTCATAGAGGGCGTGAGATGTGTCAAGAAATGGAGGACAACATCTGAACTCAAATGTCGTATTGATTTCTTAACATTGACTGATAATATTTTTATGATTCTTATATTTTCGTTTTGTATTGGCACATTTTTAAATATTTACGAATAAATTGCTGAATATTGTATGATAAATTGTTGAGTATTCTACGAATGAATTGTTGAATATTTTACGAATAAATTGCTGAATATTGTATGATAAATTGTTGAGTATTCTACGAATGAATTGTTGAATATTTTACGAATAAATTGTTGAATATTTATTAATATAGTTTTGAACATTTCTGCTTTAGAAACTACATTCTATAATGTCTTAAAACTTCCAATTATCTCAAATGTTTTATCATCTTTGTGAGAATTTCAAAATATGTGTTTGTTTTGTCATGAATTAAGTATATAGTTTGAAATGAAAAATTCAGTTAATACACACTGTATTATAAAATACAACAAGCAGTAAATGGTAAAAAGCCTTGCTTTATTGACAGCGCTGCCGAGCGAGTCAGTTTCCATTCTTGGCCAATCCCATTTGAATACTATTACAACTCAGTTACAGCGTTTAATTGTCCATCAAGCTCCAGAGCTATGGCCCCGGATTTGTTAAGTGTTGTGTCTCGAAGTAACTGCTAATGGAAGTCAAGCCAGAAAAGATGACAAAACATTCTTAACACTAAAGTATCTTTATATCTTTGCAGAATCTCAAGCCTTTTTCTATTCCACTTCTGTCGATTCTCAAAAAGTTATTCGTACATTTCGTAATTTTGTGCTCGCAGGAGATCGACCTGTATTCTAATTACACGTCACGCGTGACCAGCGTTTACACCTTTCGTAGGCCTAGCAGATTCAATGAAGGGCATGTTCGCCTTTACCTAATTACTGTGTATGTAGAATTCACTTTCCTCACGGCTAGGACGGCAAGCAACAATCAAGACGGAATTGGAACATTCATTGTTGCCCGATGCGCTGCTTTGAGCATACGGCTGTGTGCTTATGTTGATGTCGTTAGAAGTAGGGCTGAAAACGGCTCGGCTCAAGCCGAGCCGAGCCGAGCCGAGCTGAGCCGACATCGGCTCGGCTTGACATCGACCGGCTTGGCTCGGCTTGGCTTGACATGTGTCGGCTTCGGCTCGGTTCGGCTTGACAATGATCGGCTCGGCTCGGCTCGGCTTGACAAGGACCGGCTCGGCTCGGCTTCGATAAATACCGGTTTTCAGTCAGTTTGAGTTGACAGCCAACTTTTACCAGCTTTGATCAGGGTAATTTTGTAACCATAGGAACGAAAGGTAAAGGAAGAGAAAAGGGTGAAACGGTGAAAGACTACAGTGAATGTTAATCCTATCCTATCTTGTATTGGGTAACATTTAACTATAACGAAATAATAAAGTGAAAGGTCGAAATTGGAAGCTTTAAGGAAGTGTTCTTAATAAGAAAAATATGAAAAATAATTTAAAAAGTCCTATAGAGCGTTTGCCAAATTACGCCTCTGGTGGCAAGAAGTGGCGAATCCGCCATCTTGCATCCATCCCCTTGTTGTTTACCTATGTCCCTGTGTAGTGATTCTCGAGTTTCTTTGCGTAAATACATATGTTAAGCTGAAATTTTCTTATCACATGACTTATTGCTGTATTTACATTGTACTTCGCGTACGGGGAGGTCTAATAAGTCGCGCTAAAGCCCCAAAATATCGAATCATGAAGTTCCAAAGGATCAACACTACTAGTGAAGTTTGCGTTGCGAATTAGGAGGAATATAGATGTAAAGTTAACGGTAAATTTACTAAATACTCACAATATTTTGTTTTTTAACGCCGTTCCCTGTAACAATATTTTCAGGCCAATGACAGAACTGTAATATGTTGCAGGCATTACGAACTCAAGGACTTCTATATTTACGAGCCTACATCTGGAAAGAGAGAGTTATTGCCAGGAGTTTTGCCCTCAAGCTTTTGCATTTAAACCAAAAGTAAAACCCAGGAAACTTGAACACATTACACTCAATGAATTAAACTCCCAGTTAGAAGAATGAAAAGTTTTCATTATAATTTAGCGAAAGAAGAACAAGCCAGAATCGCAGCTGAAAATCAAATGACTACACTTCAAGATTCGTCGCATAAAGTGCAAAAAGAACTTTTAACAGCTCGCGTTGAAATCAAAAAGTTAAAATCTTGCCAAATGTCTAACGAAATATTGAAAGGAAACCGAAGCTTGCTTAAGCAATACACCGGCATACAATCATATAACGAGTTTGAGGCCTTGTTGGCGCTACTTAAATCCCGGGAGCTCTTATAGTACTTTGCTCGAACGCAAACTTTTTCCCCGAACAGGAGAATTAAGGTCTCAACATCCGTAACAGTGCTCATTTAGGAAAACCTCGCTACGTTTAAAATTCCTAGCCGACATTGTTTGAAACGTAAATATTCCTTAATTAA
>JAHZNP010001605.1:0-17198 GCA_020615345.1 Triops cancriformis | reverse complement strand
ATAAAATAATTATAATTGTATTGAAAACGCAGCCACCTTTGATGTTTCGAAAAACATCTTTCCTCTAAAAGGAAATATTCTACCTGAAAATGTTTGAGTCCCAATAAATAAACAAGCCGTTTTGATTTTAAAAAATGTATTTAAAATTTAATTGAATGGAAAATACCCTCCATCTTGTAAACAAAGTCACGTGATACAGGCGTCACTTGCGGTCCGTGACGTCAGCTGGCTCTGAGACCAAGTTGGCTGAAGGCCTTCTGCGTTACTAGTTCTGTGCCGCGACACAGAACTCTCGGCAAGGGGATTCAATGCGACCGCACAGAATTCCTGGCTGAGAACGTGTTGGGGATGAGTCCTGAATGTTAAACAGGCGTCACTGATTTTTCTCTTCATGCAACTTTTTTTTTACAGGCAAAAGAACCCAGGTGTTATAGGACTTTCGGGCCACCCTGTACAATACAATAAGGGGGTCTATCAAGCACAAAGTCACGTACGGAGTAAATTCAAACTTGACGCATTCATCCAAGTTCATTTCTCAGCTCATATTTTCTTCTAAATCCTTTTTCCTGTTCTTTTTTTTTAAATCGTGCAACATGAAATGGCGTCCCCCTCAAGTTGGCGCCCAGGGCACGTGCCCTGGCTGCCCCACCCTCGCTACGCCACTGATTATAACAGTTGACTTACGACTTTTATGTGATTTTTGTTTCGTTATTTCGGCCCAGGATTTTATAACAATGAGCATGAGATACTGTTAGTTGTTGAAATAAGAGAATTTGGAACATCTTTTTCATCGCTTGTGGGTAAAACAGGTGTATTGTAAATTGAGTGTCATGTTCTGAGTTTTTATAGTTTCTGTGTTTTGTTATTTCTGTTCTATGTTATTTCTGTGTTTTTGTATTCGGTATTGTCTCTGTGTTTATTTTTTATTCAATGTTATTTTTGTGTGTTCGTATTTTTGTTGTTATTTTTTCTATTTATGCCGTTTTGTATTTTTGTTGTTTTCTGTTTATTTATGCCACTTTACGGTAGTATTTTATGTCTGTCTTTTCTTTTTGTGTGTGTGTGGTTTGATATTCTAATGTCAATCGTGATTTTGGTGATTGTGTGATTCTGTATTTATTAACTTCTGTTATTGTTACTTGTAAAAAGTGTGTGTTTACTTAACGATTCGAAAGCACGTGGTCAGGATTTTTTTTAAATACAATGTAAAAATATTTTGGCAGTTAGCTCTCAATATTGTCACGTAAAGTTTTATCAGCTGTCCAAAGTAGACAATTGTGACGGTGACTATCAGGGACCCTTGATTAAACTACCGTTGAGAACACCGCGTTTATGGGTTTTTTAAAACTCTACTGTTAATTGCCAAAAACTACTTCACAATATTTCTCGGTCAAAACTCACTTTTGATACTTCAATCTATTCTCCGTTCTCTCTTGACTGTACTCTCACCTCTCTTGGCTTCTGTCTGTCCTCCTCTCCTCTCTGACCTCTCTTTTTGCCTCACTCTCACTATCACTTTTATTGCATCTCAAATCCTAGGTAAATCAAACCAAGGGTGCGGGAGGCAAAAGGGTCAAACTGAGCTAGAACTAGACATTTAACAAAACGGGAGGGACAATATTCATAACTTAAAAGAAGTACGCTGGAAGGTATAATTAGAGTATTCAAACCATATATTTATGATAGTGGTCGTCAAAAATTGAGAGGTGACGATAGTCATTTTTAATATCGCTTGATCCATTTTAGAGCTTACATATCCTTCTTTTAAGACCACTGTATACCGACTTGCCTTATGGACAAATACACGGGGAACCTTTTGAATGACTCTGCTTTTACTGCTAAGTTATTTGAAAACATTTTCCGACAGTAAAGTTTCGGGTAACAATATATGAAATCCGATATTGTTACATTTTTGAAAATTTTGACGGTTAATTTGAAATCGCTCGAGAAATTTCACTGATTTTTTTAATTTCGAAATTTGAAAATTTCGCCATGTCAGATTCTCCATACTAATAATTAAAAATTTTCTGTGCAAGAATATTTCCTAAGTTTCACGTGTTGCAAGGGTGGCAGCACAATTTAGAAGCTAAAATTTCGTAAATCTTGTGAACCATTTCGCAAAAACGATTGCATATTTTTGAAAAAATTTTGAACAGAAAATTTTTAATTATTAATGCGGAGAATCTGACTTGGCGTAATTTTCAAATTTCAAAATGTGAAAAAAACAGTGAAATTTCTCGAGCGATTACAAATTAACTGTCAACATTTTCAAAAATATAACGAAGTCAAATTCCAGATATTATTATTCAAAACATTACTGTCAGGAAATGTTATCAAATTACTTAGCAGCAAACGCAAAATGATTCACGAGGTTTCCCATGTTTTTTGTCCATAAGGCAAGTCGGTATACAGTGGCCTTAAGCATGCGCCTGTTGTTTTGGACCTCGGAAACCGTTCATTTTGAACGCTTATATATAGTTCCTTTGAGCATGCACCTCTCATGTATTTTTGAATGCAACAAGCTAGTCAACTAGTTCCCGAAGTTTTGAACATCGGTTTTCAATAATTTTGAACGGATTTTGTTTACAGTGTAGTGATTTGTTCCAAGGTTCTGGAAAATAAACATGAAAACAAGATACTTTAATTTATTCATTGCGCATAAAAGAAAGATGTTAGTACGTTGCACTTTTACTCTGCACCGTTTTCTACATCAAATCTTTGTCTTACACAGAATTCTGCGGATTTGAACCTGAGGTGGACTTAAGTTCGATTTAAGATCATTTTTTAATGAAGACAAGGCTTGACAATTCTGACAAGCTTTTTTTGCATAAATTTAGACTTGAACATAATTTGAAAGCTAGACGTTTGTAGTGATTTGGAATGGGCTTAAATACAAAAGCGGATATTTCAGGGCGGATTTTGAAAGCTCTATTTTGGAATACTTGACTGGAAATATTACATCCTCTAATGTAATGTGGCTACGGCCCTGCTTCTATCCATTACTTTTCGTTGTGTATCTTCTTAAAGAGGTTTACATGCTTTCGACATTGCAATGAATCACACATTGAAATTCAATGTGTCGTGAATTAGGACGACCTTCTAATTCAATTATTAGATTAGAAGGTCGGCCCAAGAACTATATACAATAAAATGATTCGGGTTCTCTTTGTGCAGCAAAGTCAACATTTGAGTTTTGCAAAACATGGAGGGGAACAATTTCTCCATACTACGAGCGAGACTTTCCTAATAAACTTTTCTATAATTTTACTGACTTTACCTCATTTCCATTAGAAATAATATATAAAAGGGCTTGCCATGGGTCACCCAAAACAATTAAGGAGCTTGCGATTGATTTAAGTATTTTTCCTCTGGACATGCTTTCGATTTGGACTTGCACTTCTAGGGGTAAACGGTCCTGGATTTTGAGATTTTGATTTGTCATAGCAAAATAAAACGACCTTGGATTTTGTTCAAGTTCATTTATTGTTGCTTACGCACAAGTGTGGTTTGACTGCATGGTTGGCGTAGATGCTTCATACATTTGGGTATTTTTCTTTTCTTGCTTCAGCACCTCTAAGTGATGTTCTGACTCAAGCAATATTCAGTGACTGCTTCGTCAGTTTTTCCCTTGAAAATCCGACTTCGTTCCATGGATAAGTGCATTTGCACGAAATTTTCACAAGGCGCAATGCATATGAGCTAATCTGAATCCATAGCGTACTTTTGTTTGTACTGTTGTTCGACACGGTCTTGTCCTAGACTGCATGCAACCAGGAAGGACGTTTTTCTTTTTATCTTCCATGGAAGAAACGCCATTCGTGTTCCGTGTTAAACAAGCCATTGCTTTTTCCCCATCTCAGCTCCTGTATTCCATTTGTGTGCTCGCGTAGCGATTCTGTTTTGGAAGCGATACACTTTGCCAGTCGAGTATTTTGCAACACTTAATGAATCAGAATAATTTTCCACATTCTGAGAATTTTTTACACGCAAAACCCGCAGTGAATTTTTAAGCCACGAATAAAGAATGTGGTCGCAAATATAGTTCGCCCGCGAATATCGAAACTGCGAATACGGGACCAGCGCTTGAACTGGTTCCTCGGTTGTTAAGGTGTTAATTAATTGCGCGGGTTTTTGTTCTTAGAAAGTCACAAAACTCTCAAAGAAACGTTCAGAGCATTGGAAAATCTAATTGAGAGACGTTTTCATTGTTGCCTTAACTGGAGGTCACAATTTGATAAACCTGTGTTTCAGCTCTACCAGTATGGAAGGGAAAAACATTCGATACAAATCTGAAAAATAGAATGGTACGCTTAAAAAAACGTGGAGGTTGACATTTAGCGACTTTGGGATGAAGATGAGTTGGGTCAATTGTAACGCAATCAGTTGTAACAAGAATGGCAACTAATGAACCACGATGTCCACGGCGTGTGAAAAATTAAAATCGTAGAAAATAATGCGTAGACTTTGTTAAAAAAATATGATTAACGGAAAAGAACAAGGTAGTTTCTTGGGATCTCATGGGTAATTTAGACAGTGAAACCTGTATATAGTTACAGTTTAGCCCAACTACGCATGAACTAATTTTGTCATATGCTTTAAGAACCAGCAATATATTACAACTTTTTTTCTGTGTGCCTGTGTTAGGGAACAACGAAACATCGTAACAAAGTTATCTTTAGAGAACATTGACTTCAGTAAATTAAGTCAATTCCGCGTTAAAGCCAACACCAATGGCCTTTTGAAGAACATTTGAATTTTCCGTACAAATACAGTACGTAATATGGCTTTTCGGAATTGCTGGCAGCACTGGTAAATCTAAAGGGAACAATCTTATCCTTACTTCAGAAATCAAGTGACGCAGTACCGAAATAACAATCACAGCAGCTAGTGCAGTTACTGGCTCTAGTGGTTTTGCTGCAAACTTTAAAGCTCACAAGCCACTGCCACATTTGGCTTATTCCAAATGTGGCAGTGGCTTCCACAAATGTGGCAGAGTGGCTTACTTAACTTTCTGTCAACGAAAATAAATTAATAATTGTATTGCTCTAAAAGACAACCTGGCCTAGAAGTAACTTTGACACAGCTATTTGTAAAACCTTTTTCCTAGACTTTGCTAATTCAATAGCAACTGAGTTTCAGTATTGATCCTAAGCATAGAAAACTTGATTAAATAACTATGTACTAGTATGCACTGACAAGCGAATCAAGGCAATGATGTATTTGGTTGCCAGGAGAAAGCTCGAGAGCTATGGCCTATCAAGTCGATTGGAAAAAATCTCAATTCCTGTAAGAAACCTGTCGAGAAAAAGAAAAAAATATGGAGTTACATAAGCACACAAGGACTGGTCCCAATCATCTAGTTCAACTATAGTTCATAATCGGAATCCGTGTACCCGGTTTTCATAAGTACAAAGAGAACTTGGTAGAAAAAATCAATAACGACTTCACGGTTGACTGCAATAAACCGCAAATTGTATATATTCTTCTTCTTTGGTTCTCTTGTTCTCCGTGACTTTTTTAAAATGTTGCTGAGTTGCTTTCTGCTTGACTAGTCAAAATTAAAGGTGTCGAGTTTAAAAGGATGGCTGCCAATATCATTTTCCCTGTTCTCTCCCTCCGCTAAGAAAGCAAAAGCTACTACGATAGTACTGCTATGGTATTATGTCAAGAAAAATCGTGCCTGGAGCCAGCGACGAGCCAAAGTCGTGCAACGGATGTGGCAATTTTCATTTCAGAAACTTCCTAAGACAGATTTGAAAGAAAATCAAGAGCAAAAGGGCCTGATTACTTTTGTAAGTAGCCAGGGTTCGACTTCTTTTGCTTCTGCTTCCTGCAAATGACCGCGGTCTGCTACAAATTGTGGCCTGTTGAGTTAGCTTGTGGGCGAACTGCTCCAACTTGACCCCGACACTGCAGAGGTCACCCGGTAATTTCGGTGCTTACGACGCAAGCAACCCTAGGCGAGAAGGTGTAATTTGCTCTCCTTCTGGTGCTGCTTCTCTGGGTAATAAACGACTTAGCAGGAATTCCGAAAAGAAAGACAGTAGCCTTGACTTTTGTTTGTCAGACAACTTCCATCCATTGCCGATTCAAAAATTTAAACGAATACAAAACATAGCAACTTTTAGTTCTCCCTGAACTAACGTGTGCATACCAACAACACGTATTATACACAAAACCCATACCATAGGTTAATTCCCCCTACGGAAGGTTGTTTCTGTGTGCTGCAAGCACTGCACGGAAATTAAGTTATTTTGCAATATAGCAGCACGACGTATTTCCAAGCACGTAAGCATACATGAAGCTTTGGCGGTGCAACGGCACTAATGGGTTTTCCTTGGAGGGATTAAAAAAAATTACCGGTGTACACATTTTTTATTCCATCTATTTGATTTTACCATTTATTTCCCTTTTTAAAGAGCCAAACTTGTTATAATTCCCCTGAGGATTTTTTTCTTTTTATGCCATTGAAGAGGTGGGGTTTGAAACGGGCTTGAAAGGAGGTAACGTGCTCAAGTTTGCCCGTGTAGAGAAGTGCTCAGCACGTGCACCGACAACGAAACGAAGAAGGTCAAAGATTAGAGGAAATGGCGGTTGACGACACCTTCGTGTTCAACACTTAAAAAAGTTGGTCTGGAGCAATTCTGACAAGTAAATTGCTAATAGTCACCCTCTTCCGCCAAGCTTCATCCCATGATACAAATAAAACTTGGGAGCTTATAGTCTCATTTTTCACACTATTGATTTTTTTAAAACACACTGCTTCCCATTTTACATTTGTATTTTTCTTCTAAAAATCTTTTACCTAAATTAAGGATACTTTCAGAAATTGCTACTTTTTCTTAAAGAACAATGAGGAAAAATCAGACAAGGTATCCTCAGGGTAGATGTCCATATCCTTGGGGTAGATAGTCATTCGTTAAGATGGCATTAAAACAAGTGAAAAGCGGAAGTGGTGCTGCTCTTATAATTAAACTCAAACTTGTGCTCTTATTTGCAAACAAAGAAAAAAAACGGGGAGGCTTAGAAGAATCAAAAATAGTTTGGAAGACTAGGGAATTAAATACAAACACACAATAAGGCGACCTTGCGGAAGACCATCCCGGCAACCTGCGATGACAGCCTATCCATACGACGGCTATTGTGACGTGGCGTCCCACCCTAAACCAGACATTTTTGCAGAAGATATTATTCCTTCACTATTCTGGTGTTTGGAACAAGGACAGTGCATGATCAATTCCTTATACAAATTCTTTTATGCAAATACCTTAGAAAAAACAATGTTGTCGAATTTATCTAGAAAAGGTAAAGATGGAAAATTACCAAAACAAGGACTTAAAGAGAGTCGTAGATGATAATACGTTGGATGGAAAAAGTGATTCGTTCTTTTAAAATTTAAAAAAGTAAGATGTTCCTTCACATAACAGAATATCGACCGACACCGTACGCACATAGCTTAGCTCAGATTGTATTATATGAAACACGGGCCCAAATGGACTACATGAAAACGTAGCAAATTCCAAAACCACGAAAGTTTATGTCACCACTGAATTGCTGTCAGTGGCGATAACGCAAGGATAAAATTTCAGTTTCACTTATGTATTCTGTATAAAAGGTGACATTATATAGGGTAGACATGGAACAATTTGGACTCACAACAGTTGTTTTTTCTTTTCACTGAGTGTATAATAGAAAAGAAAATAGAAACCAAAATTATATCTACTATATTAAAGTGATGGCATAGAGGGGATACTGTATGCAGTTAGAAAACCAAAAGTAACTGTAAACGTTCATGAAAACTAGGTTCCTCCTTCGTCCAATGTGTCCCAGCGGCCGCACGGATTGGACATAGGATTCCCCGTAACAGCAAAACTTGATAATCGGTGTTTTAATATAAGTGCATGATTTACATTAAATACTTTATTAAGTGAAGTACAATAATTTATAGTACAATTAGAATTAAAATAATTTATCGTAATAATGGGGAAATATTTTTTTATTATGTAGACTCAAAATATCTTTCTGGAAACAGGGATTCCAGATTTCTTTGTCAAAGTCTTTTTATCTCATTTGTACTTAAAAACTCCTCTTTGCGTTTAAAACCTCGTTCATGAATACTGCACGGCTAAACTTCTAACGTATAGTTTGTTACTTATTCTTTAATGAGTAAATATTTTCGTACTTTCCGGGGTACTTTTGGTAAACATAACAATGATGCCGGCAAGTGGCGCAAGCCTCCGCCGGTCAATTCAATAAAAGGAAAAAAAATGAAAGCAAAAGAATCCCTTCCGTATACAGAAAGCGCCAAGAGGACATTTCTATTATTTTCAAAGATTACCTTTGTTTTTCATTATGATTGTTGCAGGTAGTTCCTTCTGTATACTAAGATAGTTATTGTTAAAACTTCTAGTTATCCACAATTCCTCAATTGTGATTTTGGTCCAAAAACTTGCCCCATGTCTCCTATACGTTGTCTGTTTTTCCACATTCTTTATCCAAGTTACTGTACGAAAACATAACCAGAAAAACTTCGTACAAAAATGGAATCAGTACACACGCGATGTTAAGTTTTCTCAAAGAAGCTGCTAAAGATTCAATTTGTTAAATGTTCGTGGCATCTAAGAATGTCAAGCTTGACACCTTGTTACACAAGAATCGACTTTAGCGGAGTAAATGGCGTGTGACATTGGCCTTTGCTAAAGGTGTAGCGCTTGCCAAGCTTGCTTACCCTGCTGGAAAATGAAAAGTCAATCGCGCAATCTCCAACGCTGCAGCTGCTTTCTAACTATCTGAACTTCTTTTCTGTCTCTTCAAAAGGCGTGTGCCCAAGGAAAACTACCCGTACGGTAAGCTGTTGAGGTATTGGAAACTTCTGAGTTCAATCGAATGCATTTACAGTCGAATAGTGGGCCCTTTTTATGTTACCCATGCGAGTATGCGTTACAATCTCGGGGACAAAGCTAAAAAGCTGCAGCTGCAGTAGGAAATGTCTCGGGCTGAAAAGAAGAGAGAACACGTTCCCCAATTTTCTTCATGGTTAGACAAGTCTTTCTTTCGAGAAAGTGGACAAGGCCTTGTGTTTCCTATTGTTGGAAGAAAATTAAACGATTCGCTTGTACCTTTTCCCCCCCTTTTCAAATTCTGGGTGTCTATTGTCACTCATGGTGGAGCAGGTCGAAAATTAATTATTTATTCTTACACCCCGCAGGTGAAAAACTTCCCCCAGTTCCAGAAGCGTGTGTCAATCGATTGGATTTCGGTCTGGAGAGCGTGCCCCAGGACCAAGTTGTTCGATGTGCAAAAATTTAGCCATGCGGATTTGTAGCATTCCAGGAATCCCAGGTGGTCTCTTTTCAACTTTGATGAATTTTTCAATTACTTCTCGTGCTTCAGCACAATCTAAGCTCACGGGGCATTGTCAATGCCCAATGTTGCCATGATGCAACCCAACTGGTTGCTTTGGAGGCCAGAGACCGCGCATCTCTGCTGCCGAAGTTATCCTGGAAAAAAAGCTACCATCGACTTCCCCAAAAGTTTTCACATTTCACGAAACTTGTGTAACAGTTAAGCTCATGTGAATGATGAAGGCATTGGACTAAGTAGACTTGCAAAAGTATTTTTACATTTCGTGAAATGTAGTCCAATTTTGGGCACTTCAGTATAAGCTAGATCTAATCATAGTCTATGTTTCTTGAGCAATTCTTAGACATGTGATGGGAAAATAATAGTACTTGAACAGTCTGGGAAACTAAACTATTGTATTCCTTGGCTTTGTTTCTATATTTATCCAATTGGGGAGGCAAAGATTTCTAGGAAAAAGTGGCACTGTTTGATTTCGCCATGCAGCTGCCCCAGATGGGGTGTCGCCATTTTGACGACAAAAAATATTCCAACAAGGCATCTGTTACCATTCTAATTAAGTTTAATATGTGTTGCCGTCTAAAATCACTGTTTGATTAGGTCAAACGAACTGTCGTTTTAATTTACGCTCTATTCGGCCGTAATAACGCTACCGTCTATTAATGGTGTTGACATTGGGGTCGTTTTTGACAATGCGTGTGTAGAGTTAATGCGGGATAATGAGCAGGGGAACAAAAGTTGGACCGCGCCTTTTACAGGTCTGAGGGTGTATAGGGTGTGTTGCTGAGGACATTTTGAGGGGAGAAAAATGAAGTAGTTATATGCGTATGGCCAAGTTTCTTTGTTGTGGTCCCTGAGCTTATGTTCATCAAGTTGTCGGGTTGGTGACATTGGCTTTGATAGGGGCGCTGGCATTTCCTGTTTCTGGAGAGCTTACACGTGCACCCGCCTGACTAAGCACACATGGGAGCAATAATTAATACCTTGCAAGTAGCGCAAGGCGGGGGAAGTAAAAGGAGAGAAGGAAGAGAAACACCGGAAACTCCCATCCCAGCGCAGTTGTTTGACAGAGTTGGGGACTCTCGCTTGGCTCGTGCCCTCACTCGTTCTGCTCTTGCCCTCGTTCATTTTACTCTCCTTTTTCTGGGTATGTTGTACTGCATGCACGTAGGGAGGTATTCTAGTAGCGTACAGTACATGAAGATACTCCAACAGATTGTCGGGGTGCTTTAGTACAGACATTATTCAAACCACATGCTGCCCTTACAACTCACTGAACATGGGCAAAATTGGGCAACGCCCTATATTTCCAATAGGGTATGGAATCGCTCTTGGGGCAGAATCCGTATGAATGATTCCACTGGGTAAGAACCGAATTTCTTGTACACTGAAGTAAAATCTCAAGGTAAGCAGAGGAATAGGATGATTACAACTTTTAACAGTTTTCCATCTTCAAACTAGTGCTTAAATCAAAGGATAGCTCAAAATTATATTTACTACACGCAAAATTGCCCTGGTTCTTCGCAAGCTATTGTATTCTTAAGAAAGACGAAGAATGAGAGTTAAACGACTATCGAAGATGCTCTTCATCGCTTAAGTTGGTCATACAAACAGAAAAGAAACCCGGAACACTAGCTTAGAGGCCTTACTATGCCGCACTTCATATCATTGTTTCTAGCAGCAAGAGACTTTGTTAAATTCGTACCATAGGAATAGTTTCTGATTTTGATTGAAGATTTCTTAATTTTTGTTTTCTGAAGTTAATTTTTTAGCGCGTTGTTACTTGAAGTTCAACTGTTACATTGCTTGATAATCTCCGTGCGTTAAAATTCTCTCTGGCCTTCTCTAGATAGCCAACGAGTCCAAATGAACTCACGTTTTACTTCTTTCAATGTAGGGCTAGTAATAACCAATTCGGTAAACAGCCCATTCACACATTATATGAAATTCAATTTTATGCGTTTCAAAGTTTTCTGTGGTTCAAACCTCTTTGGTACCAACCAGTGGCGTATCCAGGATTTCATTTCGGGGGGGGGGGGGGTTAATATGCAATTTTTTTTGGACACTTGGTCATTCCCCTATCTTCCCCATTATAAAATCAAAATTTCGAGGGGAGGGTCGACCCCCCCCCCCTAAATACGCCCCTGGTACCAACCCATGTTGAATTCAACATCTCGTATGAACGGCAGGACTAACGTCAGTTCGATTTATATGTCGGTTGAAGTTGTAGTACGTGCTCGTAAGCTAGGCATCGTCCATACACAATTCGTGAGTGTGAAAGGCTCGTAGTCGTTCGTAATTGACGTAAAATGTTCACGATCCGTTGCAGTGGATCATGGACCATAATCCGTGATCTATGATCAAAATTGTGTGATCGCTGTTTATGATTCCTGATCCGCTACCCGGATCATACTTGTAATCTGCGAGGAGAGCCGTATCCAGGATTTTATTTCGGGGAGGAGGGATTTTTTTCATTTAGTGTGTCGATAAACTGAGGAAATCGTCTACCAAACATGTCCTACCAGAATCGAGCTAACAGTATCCGAAAGGAATTTTAGCATTCTAACTGTGGAAAGCTCCTTGGCACGTGTTGCAGGTACTTAAGACCACACTAGAAAAGGGTTCAGTTGATCGTCAACTTGAAACTGCGCGCACCGTTCAAAGAGAGAGGCATCAGTGGTGGACTCTGAATAAGTTACTATATACATTTCTCGTGAATTGCGTAGTTCCAAATTATTATTTTTTTCCTTTCTAGCATCAAAGGCGAGGTGTAGTATTACGATAAGTTCATTGGACCTCTTAAATATTGTATTTTTCGATTATATTTTGGACTTCGTGTTGAAAGAAAGGCCGACATATGGAAATGTATCACGATGCTGTAACGTTTAGTCTACTTTTGTATCATAACCGTAATTTTTCGAAAAATTTTCCGTGATTTTTTACTAGCCCAAGTTATAAGTATTGGCAGATATATTTATAACAATTGTACTCAAGATAAATGGATCAGGATTGAAAATGGATAAGCAAAAAAGCGTGCTTCTGACAAAGATATGGATATAAATGAATAAAGCGACCATCTGAAAAAGAGGCCTCGGACAGTTTATCCAAACGTTGCTAATCTGTTAAGAATTTTTGTCTGCACGCCAGTAGCTAATCCCTCTGCTGGAAGGTCTTTTTCTACTCTGGAGAGAATCAAGGACCATTTAAAGAGCAATGGACACTAAAAAACAACTTTTATCTTATAAAAAAGAGCGAAAAATCTAGTTTCCGGAAATAAGTTTCTTTTTCGCAGGTGTGACATAATAACGAAGAAATTTAGGAAATAAGAAATCTGAAATTCAAATTAACCCGTCCGCGACGTCACGCTTCTCATGAGCGGGAAAAGGACAAGAATTTGGTAATAAATATTTTCAGAACGGCTGGTCAGAAAAGATCGAAACAAAATTATCTGTTATTATAATAATGTGTATTATAATAATACATCAAAATCTCTTTATGCGTTTTTGGTGTCCGTTGCCCTTTAAGATTAACGATGCAATGAAACAGTTGAAGCCTTTTCATGTGTAAAAGCGCGAAGGAGGAAATTCCGGTAGGTATATTTTATATCAAGTTCCGAAAAATAAACTTACATATTAAACGACAAATTTTGAATAACATTTTCAGGGGGGGGGGAGGGGGGGGCAGAATTGTGCTTTGGCCTAGGACGCAGAATTGTGTAAGCACAGCCCTGAATAAAACCAATGAATTACTTTAAAGTGATCTTCTGTGGACCTTTCTAATATACTATTCTTCTTATTTGCCCCTTGCTATGCCTGGTTTCTGGTTGAAACTGTAGAAAAGACTAGAGCTAGAAAAAACATTTCATCTGGGGAACCTGGTCAAGAAGATGTTAACAAGCAGAAAGTTTGACGTCACGTTTTCCTCAAAATATTCGACATCTGGTACTCAAAAAAGTGAACTAAAAACTACATTTCTGTCATGATTAGGAAAAGTAAATAACGGCCTTTGCAAACATGTTTAGGTTGTTCCACGGAGTATACCATCATGAGTTCATTTTCCCCTTTCGTCCTATTGCAAAGAGCCAACAAGACGACAGGCGACCTGTCGAGTAAGCTGGGCAAGTGGAAGGACTGAAAAGAAACATAAATAAAAGACAATGAAATTTTATCTACTCTGCAGATAAAAAGTAAAAAACGAAAATAAGAACGAAAGGGTACAATGACTAAGGACGGAGAACAACAGGACAACAAAGATGCAGAACAACTACGTATGAACAAGGCACCGCTCTCAGCTTATCTCCTTGGCCCGTGCCATACCGTGCCAACGTTCTTCCTATCCCCACGGCAGGATCACTCCGGCACTTGGCCGAGCCACACTCCCGTAAGTTTCCAGCAGAATTCTTCCGCACCTAGCCCAACCGTGTTAAGGAACTTGCCGCTGGCAAAACTCCTTATACCCCTCCCCCAGTCACCACCCCAAAAACCTACACAAGTAATGCACACCTCCCAAGCTAAACTGGCACATGAGGTTTAGCACCATCAACCGATAGTATAAGCTGGGCAGTCCTTAAGGACTTGCTCAGCTAAAAATGCTGTCAACCGTGATTTTCAGTTTGAAACCTAGCAGCCTGCTTCTAGCATGACATCTGGCGGTATCTTCGTACCCCAGCGAATGGAAGCGTTGGTGTGTTCGTTACAAAAATGGCTATGAATGTGGATAGTTTTGGCGGCATATTATTGCCAGGAGAGAGTGAAATAATTCCCGAACCAATCAGAAACAAACTAGCTAATCACATTAAAGTACAACAAACATCTTTAGACGACCTAAAAGTTGCCCATGAAAAATTACGCCTCTGTTCAGGTAAAATCTCCCTTCCCCTTATCCTTGCTTTGTTTTTCTTTCATCAGTCTACTAATGTATGGCATGCCATTTCACACCCTGCTTTTCTCGTCATTAGAGCAACAATGTTTCGATTTGGGGAAGGAATTACAATTTTATCAGTCGAAAGCTGCGACAGAAAACAACACATTACAAGACTTGGAACAAAAGAATCAAAATTTGACAACACAGTTGGAAGCTGTACTGAAATCTTTATCGGAAATCGAAGACAAGTATCAAAAGTAATGTTAGTTAAATACTCGCAACGAACTCGTAGCTGTACCTAAAAATTTATATACATAAACATCCATATGCTAGTATATACTTAAATAAACACCTATTCTAACGTGTAATAATTACTTTAGGAATGAATCCTTACTTAAAGAAGTGGAAAGGGAACGCCAGACTCTCTCAGAAGACAAAGAAGGACTTTTGTCCCTCTCTGCACGTCGTTTAGAAGAAATTGACCGACTCAATGCCGAACTCAAGTCTCTGTCAGAGCAGTTAGCGTCTTGCCAACGCGAAAAGCGCGAGGCTTTAATCCATTCCGAAGAGCTTCACAGCAAAGAGCTCGAGTTAGAATACAAAGAAAAGCGTTTCGACCAAGAACGAGGCCTGTTTCAGAAACAAATGCAGTTACTGCAAGAAACGCTCGAAGCGCGCTCACTAGAACTCGCCCAAGCTCGACGCGATATGTCCACGCAATACTTGGATCTCCAGAATGAATTAAGTCAGAAGTCCGAAGAATTACGCATAGCCCAAGACTCCTTAGCCAGTCTCACCACCGTCAACCGAAACCAAGCCAAACAGATTGAAGATCTGACCCAACGGCTCCGCGCAGCCCGGGATGTCGAAGCCAAAATGGAAGAAACGTTCAGACAGGAACTTCGGGCGCAAACCAAGCTAGCCGAACTATACAAAAGTAATCCCTTTTTTATTTAAAAAAATTTAGTATGATGTATTTACTATGTAGTTTATTTGTTAGTTTTGTGTGTAATTGTATGCAAATGGTGATGGCTAAATATATATATATATATATTTGTAGACGCCAGCGAAGATGCAAAAGCTAAATCAGACGAGTTGTCTAAAGCTGTGCTTGAGCTGCAGAATCTTCTTCGCGACGCGTCGAGTCGCTACGGGCAGTTGGAAGCTGATTTCAAAGAAGAGAAGGAGAAATGGGAGTCCCAGCGTGCGGAGAAGAACGAAGCTTTGGATCTCTTGCGTAAGGAACTTAGGGACGCCAACACGCTGATCGAGGAATGCAAGACACGTGGCGTGTCCGAAGAAGCCATGCAAGCCATGTCTCCTGCAGCGGCTGCAGCCTCCAAATGGCTCAAATCAGGCTTGAGTCTAACCCAGCTGTACACACAGTACGTGTCCACCTTGGAGAACCTGCAAATCAAAGACGATGAAAATCGGCGCCTCAACACGTACATTGACCAGATATTGCAGGTAAATTCTAATTGTCCTTCTTTTACCAGAAGCAGTGGAGTATCTAAGGGGGGGGGGGGGTCGAACCACCACCCACCGAAATGTTTCCGACAAATGAAATTTAGGTTGTCTTCGCGTGTATTAGTCAGGAAACTTTACTCCAAAATGAGTTTTGCGATTATTAAGAGTTTTCAAGCTCTAAAAAGCAGTTTTTTCGTGTATCCTGTTCCTTATTTACGAAATCAGCGCGAGGGAAAGCCAGCTGGCAAAACTGTAGACGTTCTTTCTGTGTTGCGCCCATACTGACTTACGCTGCATCTACCCTACACGTAAAGTTTCCGTATTTTTTCCTCTCCCTCTTCTTACCCCCCCCCTCCTTTCTTGTGGAAATTAGTGGAAAACAAGACACAGGAGTTTTTATACTGTTGTCAAAGTCGGGTCAAAGCAAGTTCAGTTACAAATTTGAAACTCCCCAGTCAACAGCCGCTTTCGCGTTACACCCACATTCCAAACAGTTACACACGCATTTAGTTATCTTACTTATTTACTCGCTGTTTTAATTGTGAAGCGAAAGACTGACATTAATCTTATTTTCCACCTAAGGAAGGAAGCCAAATAGTCTTTTATTTTGCAATATATGCGCTTCAAGTACGCGATGCGGCATTTCTCCCTCATGTTTATGTCTGCTTACCGTTATCTCCGGTTAACACGGCTATTGCGTAAAGAAGTTTTTCTAGTCTAATGCTACGGTGCACCTATCCGTGGCATAGGGGAATCAAATGCTAGACGGTGTCAGCGATTTCGCCAAAACTACTCAGTGTTTCATTCAAAAATCTCCACAGTAAAGTTTTGTATAATATTATCTAGTACACTTAGTCGAGACTTTCTTTAAATGTTCTTCATAAATTTGTAGAAGCGAATCAAATTTCAACTTTTTTGCCGAATAGCAGTTTCCAACATTCGATCACAAGCTTCACTAGAGCCAAAGAAAGTATTATTTGAACGAAATGGAATTCAAAACAGGCATTTAGTTTGGAGTAGTCACTTAGGAAGTTTCAAAAAACTATATAGGTGATAAAATCCGAAACTAACCAACGAATTGATTTTCGTTTTCGCTCATCAATTCGGCAAACGGTGCTTTATTGTACTGTACCTTGAGATCGTATATTTAAAAATGCGTCTCCCAAAATTTGACATTTGATTTGCTTTTTACAAATTGATTAAAAAAAATAAAGAAAAAGTCGACGATATTCATTAGATATTACAATGCTAAACTTTATTGTCAAGAATATTTAAGGAAATACTGAGTAGTTTTGTCAAAATCGCCGATGCCGTTTAACATGTAATTCCCCTATACCACGGTTAGGTGCACCGTAGCCTTAAAACTGAGAAATTCTACCGGGGAGAAAAGACTTGTTTTCGCTCGCCCTTAATTCACAGGAGTGTTCACATCTCTCCTGAACAGGTTATAGATGTTTCAGAGGGGAAGGAAAATTGGTGGGCAGATTACGTGCTGAATGCTTTAAAAC
>JAHZNP010001604.1:0-17200 GCA_020615345.1 Triops cancriformis | reverse complement strand
CAAAAGGCTCAATAGGAGAGTCAGTCGATCACCGGATCTCAACGCGGTAAGAACCTCCTCATATCTACTCTGTTATAAACGATTCTCGTAAGTGTAATACACTTGTGGTACAAATTAATACGTAACCTAGACTGAACCGCATTTGTTCGATGTGGAGGAAAACGATATAGCTTCAGCTAGCAAGGTTGCTAACAAGTTCCCACAGTAATGAATTTCAGTTAAACATTTGTTTTTACATTATCTATTTTACTATTTCCTTACTGAAATACAACTAAAATACTTTGCTCAATGAAAATTGCAGGAGTGTCCTCTGTATCCAACCACATACCTTCATGGTACGTTCTTATGTTTTCAAAGACTGCTACTTCTCCCGGCTTGTACTTACAAAAGCTAAGGTGTTGGGCGTTCGTCAACAATACAAGTAAGTTACCCATAACATTTAATTAGTTTTTTAAATACAAACTTGGACAAAAATATCATTTTACATGTAAAAGTACGCCACAACTAAAGCAATATTGTCATGAAAATGAGTTTTACTTACTACTTTTTATCATTTGAAACAATTTTCATTTTATTTGCCACGTCATTCACAAATCATGAGAACTTTCTTTTGTTGTTTATGTCAAAGAGTTTCCCACAATCGTGTGGCTTATCAAAACCATCTAAAATTGCACGCAAAAAATGTGGTAAATGAAGTATTTCCTTGTAGTACATGTAATGCTCTTTTCAAAACGCAGTCGTTATTGCGAAGCCACGTGTCTCGTCAACACAAATGTAAAGCGCCTGATAAGGACAACTTAGTGTACGGCTCAAATTTTTCTAACGTTTGTACATTAGCAAACTGCGGAGAGGTTTTTAGTGATTTAAAGCTTCTTCTAAACCATTCTAAGACACACATTAGGAATGGGGAAAGCGTGCGTTGTATGTTTAATAATTGCAACTTTAAAACTCACTTACTTTCTTTTTTACGGGTCACATTAGTAAAAAGCACAGAAAACTTGAGAACATTTCGAAATGCAAGAAAGCAAGTAGTTTAGATTCTAACGTATTACATTTCAATTCAGTAGACGAGACGCTCAGTTCTTTGGAAGTTGTAAGGGAATTAAGTCAGATCAACCAAGTTGCTAATACAGGAGAGATAGATGTAACACGAGTTCTAGCAAAGTTCTACCTACAGATGGAGTCCAAGTTCCTCATTGCCCAGACTTCAATTGATCTAATTATTGAAAACTACTGCTGCATTTCGAACGTTGCTAAAGAAAAATATTTTCAAGAGGCAGAAGCTTGCTCAAGAGAGAATGGTGTCAGCGAAGAAATAACTAATAGAATTTGCAATGAATTAAGGACTAAAGACTCCCTAACTGCTCTACATACCGCAAAAGGTTCTTTGAGCACGCCTTATTTGCGAAGGCAGTTTTTCAGACAAAATTTTTTGTATGTCCCACCCGTTGAGCTAATAGCTTACGATAACAGTTTCTACCATTATGTGCCACTGGAAGATTCACTAAAAGCTTTGTTAAGCCAGCCTATCGTACGTAAGTACATTGGAGATGAATTCTGTCCAAGTGGTTCCACCAACGTTTTCACTTATATATTTGATGGGTCTCTCTTTCGATCCTTGCCAGATGTCAGAAAAAAAGGCCTTCACTTAATATTCTATACGGATGCATTTGAAGTGGTATGTCCGATCGGATATGCCGTAACCCGCTACAAGGTCTTCGCCATGTACATGGTCTTAGCAAATTTACCTTACAACATCAGGTCAAGCGTCGAGCATATTCAACTTGTAATGTTGATTAAGGAAATGGACTTAGACGTAGAGAAGCATTTTGATCTACTCATGAAGGATTTGATGCATTTAGAGGAAAACGGTATATAATTGGAGGGTGTATTATACCCAGTAAATTTGCTGGCAATACTGGGTGACAATTTAGGAAGCCACACAATTGGTGGGTTCCAAGAAAGCTTTTCCAGAAACGAGTTTTTTTGCCGCTTCTGCCATGCAACCAAAGATGCAAGAGCTTCAATGAGCATTATAAATGTATCTCTTTCTAGAACCAAGGAGAATTATGACATCTCTTTCAAAGAAAAACAAGAAAAAAATATCGAAAGTCAGAATGGAGTGAAGTCCAACTCCTCGTTCAACAGATTAAAGTTTTTTCATGTTTGTAACCCGGGGTTACCGCCTTGCGTAGCGCACGATGTATTTGAAGGGATATTGGCATATGGCGTCCCTCTCTTTTTAAAACGTCTGGTACGTCTTAAATGGTTCAGCAAAGTTTATCTTAACCATGGCATTCAAAAGGTCAAGTACCAGGAACTTGACAAAAGAGACGCGCCAAAACAGTTCAACTTTGGCAAACAAAGATTAACAGGAAATGCTATTTCTCTGCGTAATTTTCTGCGTTTTGTCCCTTTCATTCTACGCCACAAGGTAATTAATCCTGAGGAACAGGTTTGGCGCTCATTGCTTTTGTTGAAGAACATAGTTGAGCTCTGTTGTGCTCACAAAATCAATGACCACCAGATTACCGTTCTTAACATGGCTATCCATGACTATATGTACCAGCGCTTAACGCTGTTTCCTGATGTGGCTTTGAGGCCAAAACATCACTTTCTTTGTCATTATCCCCAGCTTATACAGCAACTTGGACCCCTTTCCCTTCTGTCCACTTTACGTTTTGAATCAAAACACTCCTTTTACAAAAGGGTTATTAGAGTTACGGGGAATTTCAAGAATGTAACTAAAAGCCTTTCAGAAAAACACCAATTGCTGCAGGCTTTTCTGCATGAAAATGGTTTTTACAACGAAAGGGTCACATTGAATGACAAAGTCCAAGAAACTGACTTCCGGAACGGCAGTAACGCTACTTTTAGCAGGTCGCTACCTATTACGGGAAATCGGTTAACTGGAGACAACGCTGCAGTCAATGGCTCAGTATACAAAAGAGGGATGTGGCTGCCCATTGCCAAGTCACACCCCATGCTGAATGATATCTATTTCGGAAAAATTTCCTCATTGTATGTTTCTAAAAACCTAAGCGAAATCTATTTTCTTGTTGATGCTACTTTATTTGTATTTGAAGAAGACCTTGGATTGTATAAGTCGATTTTTGGTTCCTCCGTGGAACAGAAAATCGTTTCTTACTCTGATCTTTTGGACTACGGTCCCCTACATGGATACCAGACCATTGAGAGTGAAGTGTTCATCATGCCCAAAATATCTTACGTATAGAACTGTTATTACTCAAAATACCCACTATTTCTTTTTCAGTTTCTCTTCTCGAAGATTTCCTCTTTTAATTCTTTCATCTTTTTTTCCCCCTATCGGTTTCGGCATAAGCAGAGCTCGTTGCCGCCTCCTTTTTGTGTCCATGAATAAAAGTCAGAAATTGAGCAATGGATACGTTCGTAAGAGAAACATTGAAAGATTTAACCGAAGACATTATTGAACTGGTTATTAAAAAAATGATGGAATTGGGCGTTGAGGCCAAGGAAGATCTCTTACTTCTGCATGAGTCAGCATTAGTACCACCACTGAAACTCGTAAAATTCTTGAAGTTACAAGACAGCAAGCCAAAGTAATTACATTTTTTACAAATGCCGAAAATTCGCATGTTATTGCACGTGTTTTATTAGAAGATTCAGGCTCTGCAAGTCTTTCGAGCTGTGAAGAAGAAATCGTTATTGCACGTGTTTTATTAGGAGATTCAGGCTCTGCAAGTCTTTCGAGCTGTGAAGAAGAAATCGATTCTAGTCCCACCACAGTCTCTGGTAGTGAAAATGAACCTCGGCCTACAGTGGGAAACAGTGACAACTCTTGGTTTCTGAAATTTGACGTTCCATGGCAGTCGCTATGTCCTCAAGCTCTCAAGGCATGTCAAAATGGTGAACGTATTCATGACAGTGTCACGCGACAATTTGTAAGAGAATTTGTCTACAGAATGGAAGAGAAATGTGTCCAAGTTTCCTACCCAAGCGCGGCTTACATTGCCCAACAGATGACGAAAAAATACCCGCTAACGTTCGGCGACGTTCCTGCAGGAGAAACTCACGCCTCCGTAGAAAATGCTACTAGCGATGTTCTAACACGAGCATTATATCAACGATTGATAAATGAGCACAGGAAGAAAACGGCAACGTCGGAATTAAGTTCCGGTCCAAAGAAGAAGAAGTTGCCTGTTTCGACAACATTTGGCTGCAAGAACTTTGAACCAAATTTGCCTACGGGTGAAACTGAAGCTACACAGAAAGCGAAAAAAGAGGAACTGGTGAGAGAGTTCCAGCTGAGGAGGCGCGACGATGCCTAAGTACTAGAGCTTATGAAATACACGAATTGGGCTCAACGCCAGTCAAAAGAAAAACGAGACTGTTCATCCTTCGAAGCAGTTTTTGTAGAGTTTCCATTTCTTTCCAACCCGGAACATTTGTTGGGGCATTTTTTCCAACTGGTAGGCAAACCAGGAATTCAAGAGGCACAGGCGAGGTTGGAAGCCGAAGCCCACTTGATATGGGCTAAAGCAGAAGAAGACGTAAAAGCAAAAAAAAGGAAGCTTGGACCTCCGTGAAATGTACGAGCAAATCAAAATCCACAACGCCGTAAAACGCCGTACATCTGGTATTGTGCAAGGAGCGATGCCTTTGATTTCCTGTTTGTTCAAAGAGCCTTTCAAGAATTTTTTCCTTGTGATCGAGGTAAGCAACTTGCTTGTTAATTTCTCCATTCTAATGCGAAAAATGTACAACCTACTGGAAAATCGCACCTACTTTATTTATGTGAACATCTGTCTATAGTCTTGTGGTACCCTTACTGATTAAGTAAGAGTTACTTCCATTTTTTTAGGCATCAGACGAAATCGAAGAAAGGAATGCCTTACCGCAACACCCCAACGTAGTAGCACGCGGCGAGAAACTGATGGATTCAGAGAGCTATTGCGTTGCACTTGACGGGTAAATACTCATTACTTGTAAAGACCTGCAAGAGGCAACGTTTGTTGCATTCGCCCTGTTTTATGTGTTTTGGTTGAAGTACCCGCCTAAATTGCAAGCGACTTTTGAATTCCTTCAACGGTAGGTTTTCTTAATTTTGATCGAGAAATATGGCCTGAAATGAACTTTTCATATCGTTTTCTCTTACAATTAGGAATGTTTTTATTATTGAAGCAGAGAAAGGCACGAAGGCAGCGACCTCAAAGGACTTGCGGGTGCAACCGAAGCTTGCGAGGTACAACCAGAGAAAAAGTACTCTTCGGAAGGAAGCTGAAATTGGTTGCAGCGCTCGGCAAACGTAAGCCAGCAGTGGCGATAATCACTTTCGAACAGGTTTCCCATGCGTTTCTTTATCCCTTCCATGCGTACGTGAATTAAGGAATTTTTGTTTTGTTTTTCCTGTTTCAGTTCCTCTCCCTAATTTTAAACTTCGTTCTGCAAATTTGTCCATATTATATCCCCCCCATTGTATTACTGTTGTGTGCTTACATTTTATATTGGTATGAGCTTAGCTAGTATTAACTTCGACTGCTATTTGTGTTAGTAAGTAAAGTTTTTTTGCCCTTATAGTTTAATTTGTTTAGTTTTTAGTTTAATTTTTAGTGCCTTAAAGCATGAAAAATGTTCATGCACAAATATTACTGAATTTGCGTTCGCATATGTAATGTGTTTGGATTGTTCGTTCGTTTTCTGTTCCTTTCACTGTTCAATGATTTTACCCCGTTTGCTTTTATCCCAGTGTACTGTACAGTAATCGGTTGTCACATGAAAATATACAATTCGTAAAGTGAATCCGCATCGCACAAATTGATATCCTAATAATTCAAATTTTCACTAGTAAAACAAATATATGAGTAAATTTACAAGGGGTTATCGTAAAACACTTCCATAAAAATTTTTGTAACCTCAGTAAAAATTCACTGCATAAATATACGATTTTTGGGTACGTTTACAATAGTCTCACAACGTGCTTTTACAGCCCTCCAAGTTTATTTACCAAAAGCTGTTATAAACCAAATACTTAAAAAGAAATAGTTTTACAAAGTTTCAGCGTAAAAGTGAACAACTTTAACTTTAAATTTACTTAACTTTTGGTAAACGATTCGCAGTTGTATGTATAAAATTACCATTACTTTATAGAAAATCCGCTAAATGAAATCTATGTAAATTTAACAAATATTTAAGTTTTGGCAATAAAATAAACTTTTTGTAAATTTACAAGACGCTTTGTAAATGAAATACAACGAAGTATATTTTTTAGTTACACTGACTTATTTGCAATTAAATTTACAGTGAATTCTTTGTCAATTTGCTTCACACAAACTTCTTTGTAAAATCGCCTACTTTTTTTACAGTGTAGTCTGTTCGGCTAGCACTGTGGATAGTATACATTACCTGTTCATATTTCATATAGTGTTGTATACGCGATTTGGAGAGGTATTCTTTTGCCGTGGTTTTTCTGTGAGATTTTGTGTAGTTAAAGTGTGTGCTTTGTAAGAGTCATCTCTTGTCTTTGCTTTTAGTTTTTTTGTGTAAAAATAGTTGCTGGAGTCTTGGCTCTATATGTTTTTGTGGTACGGAAGCCGACGTTTACAGACGTTGGTTGTGAAGGTATTGTGAAAGTCCGTTGCAGTGATTCTTGTCCTTGTGTTCCTGATTGTTTGTTGTTGATTTGCGGTGGTAACTTTAGTAGGAGAAGGAGTTTATTAACATGTGTGCATTTGTTCATTATTGCTGTACATTTTTTCCTTAGGAGGACAACTGTGGTTGAAGTTTTTCGAGGAGATCTGGACGGAAACGTGTACCGTTGTTCTTTTTGTAAAAGGAGTTGTGTGGCTCTGTTCCACTGCCTGTGATGTATGGTTTGTCGTTTCTTGACTCTTGATTTTCATTGGGTAAGTATAGTAAAAGGAGTTAGTTATGTATTTCTCTTTCTATTTTCATTAATGTAGTTTTTCCCATGTTGAGTACAAGCATTGGTGTAGAGTTACCGCTAGAAGATTTTGTGGTGAGGAAGGGAGCGCTGGCAAACGTTGCTCGTTTGAAAGGCATTGTGCATATTGGTTGTTGGTACGCGGGATGCTTATTTTTAGCAGTGGATTTTCGTTTGGTAAGCTCAATACATGGCATTTATGAAATTGTTGTGTCTGTGAATGATTTTTGGTCTTCGTTGTTGTATTGGCACTAGTGTTTATTGAACAGTTTGTTATTGTGAATGACGTAAGTGTTAAGTGTTGTGTTGGTATTAGTTTGTAGAGGATTTTTTGGGAGTTTGTGTTATATTAGTTTTTTACAATGCTTTTTTTCTGCTGATATAGAGAAGTTATTGTGTGTTATAGACGGGTTTTAGATTATACTGTTATTTATTCTTTCTGTACGTTTTTTTCTGTTTAGTTTCTCGAGCTTTGGAAGATTTTTCTTTCCAGTTTTTTCCTTCCTGGGTTGGTTTGTTTTCTGAAGGTATATCGTTGGAAAACGTTTTCTCTGGTTGAATCTCTCTGTAATATTCTTGCATTTCTTCGTATGCTGTCTTCACAGTTATCTGGCAATTGGCATTTCTGAGTTAAGGCGTTTTCTAATTTCTATTGTTGGTGTCAGTGTTTCAGTGTAAGTTTTGGTATATTGTTGCTCTTCTTGAATTAGGATAGTTATTTCGTGGTGTGAGTTATTTTTGCCTGGTATTTATTTTTGTGAGTTAAGTATGATAATCAGTCTGTGAGTATCCGATACGAATACTATTGTAGTGCTGGGCTTTTCTCATTTTCTTTTCCGTATTGTCATGATAATTAATTTGTGGAATATTAACTAAATTCTGCAGGTATGGACTGTAGTCATCAGTAGTTTAATTCTTGCATATTTTTTGGCTGGTATTAGACGCACAACTAGTTTCGTTCTTTCCGTAAGAGTTTCGTTCCGAGTACAGTCTTCTCGTGTCGTTGCATGAGTTCCGTACTGTCTGTTGTTCATTATGATGTAGTGTTCTAAAGGTATAAAGAGAAATACTATATCAGTCTTACGATAATTAAAACTTCCCTTGATAGTGTCCGAGTTTTTTACGTGTTGCAATCAGTTATTGAGCGGTCTTAATTTGCATTTCTTTGGTTTGGTGTTGGTTTACTTAGTTAAAATGAGGCTCGTATGCAAAGCGCCGTATTCCCAACTATGGCATGGGTTTCGTGACAGTAGTCGTGGTGCTCAGTGTACACCAATTGCTTTTGTGTCTATAGCATGGAGCTATTTCATAGCACCTGATTGTTGGCAGGGGCATGATATGACTGAAATTATGTTAGCTGGAGATAATATATATATAATGAGTACAAACACGTTCATAGGTACTTCAGTCCTATTGAATTGCCCCGGTTCTTTGAAGTTAAAGACTGGGGTGTTATAGAAATTTCCCTACACAGCGAAGAGCTATTCGGGTTTCTCGGACCACGTTCTACGCATTCCTTTGGAACGTCATTGGAACAGGCGCTCAAAAATACGGAGAACTGTGTTGGTGCGCTTTTTATAACTTGCTCATATTGTACGAGTATTATAAAACGTAAAGAGAAATATTACTTATTCGATTCCCATAGTAGGGATGAATGCGGACAACAGTCTGAAAACGGTACTGCTGTATTGCTCAAATTTGATTTTAACGATTTGATTTTACTAAATTTGATTTAGTAAATGCTATCGTGTTTCTTGTATTCAGAATCGACCACGTGCTGTTGCGGCCACTACACATGTACGGGATGTTCCTGACGAAATAGTCACTGCCGGTATTTTTTGGCCGCATAAATGAAGTTCCTACAAACGAAGCTGCAAGTGGCATCAATGGACGTGAACAATTGAAAACAGAAACTATGAAAAACTTGAATTTCGCAAATTTTGAAACCCGAAACTTGCTACAAATTCCTAAGACTATGTTCGATATGGATTCTCTGCAGCGCAGTTCTGATATTCCGCCAGTTGTACATACAATTGGTGAAATGCACACGACGAGTGAGTATACCGAGCTTCAGACTAATTTCTCTTAAGACGTTGCGTTTATAGGAAATATGTCTTACGGTTGTGAAAATGAGGAAAATCTTGCCACCGATACAAACACTGGAAGAGGTTGTACTGGGCAAATGTTCTTGGAGACGACTGATCCAACAAAAGCTTCTTCAGGGAATAGTGAAGTGGAACATGCGTCCTTAATAAGCAAAGGTAATAATATTTCGACATGTGATTTATGTGAGGATCGCGATGTTCATTTTCGCAAGAATCATAGTAATCTATCTCAAGCAACGGAAAATGAGAGTAACTCAATATTTTTCCAGTCACATCTTGACAACTGTAGTAATCATTCCTGTAGCATGTGCTCACGAGTATTCTCTAGTGCACGTGGTTTGTGTAAACATTTCGCTTACTGTAAAGGTAGAAAATCTGATAAATCATATGACTGTTCTTCTTGTGGGAAACGCTACTCAAATAAACTGTTGTACGATCGACATTTCCAGGAGAACGTTACATGTAGAAGTGGTCTTAATAACTTTCCGAGTGGTGGTAAAAAGAGAAAGGCAGATCAAGTTTGTTATTATCAGGCTAGTTTGCATGCTGTTATGGAAGTCTTCTAAGCGTGTATCGTCTCGAATTAATACTCTTAGAAAACCTTCGCAAATAAAATCTATTGCTTCACCTGGTAGTTGTACGAGTTCCATAAAAGATGCAACATATGCTGAGCTAAAACGTCGCAGCAGCGACAAGAATAGTATGGCAGAGTTAATTCCAACTGTCAAAGTCAACCATTTTTCTAGTTCTCAGATCCTGGGTGATAAATATGAATGTAGCTTTTGCAAGCTGGTATTTTCAAACGAAGATATTCTGCGCGATCGTGTAGAGGTATGCAATTTTCATTCTGAAAGCGCTCGTGAAAAATGCCGTAATTTCAATGGTACCCGAAATAATAATACAAGTAACAAATGTGCTTCATGCCTAAGAACGTTTTCGTCGCCTCATGGTTTGACTATACACTTGGCGTCGTGCAGGCGCAAGACTAAAAGTCAAGTTACATATTCTATTTCTGAAGGGAATCACAGTCGTAAATTAACTTCATCTTCCCGCGGAAGGAACATAGATTTCGATATCAATTGTCGTATAGCAGAGTTTGTATGTACGTCGTGTACTTCTGTTTTCTCTCGATCCGATAGTTTGTTGAGACACCAAAACTCGTGTTCCATACTGAAAACTAAATCCCAAAACTCCATTCAGACTCATTTACACTCTGATATTTCCGCAACTGTTCCTGAAAACAAGGTACTTCACGTGGAAGAGGCAGGTTCTCAGCTACCTCATGACACTTGCATTAATCAATTTATAAGAAACTCAGTTTGCAATGGCTGCGGGTTGCAATTTACAAGAAATGATAGCTTAATTAGGCATCAACTAGTCTGTAAAGCTGTGGACTATTCTGACAGTTTCTACGTACGTCGAACGTGTGATCAGTCTATAATTCTTACATTCGTTTTCTTGGCTCTGCAGCGCATAGTAAACAAAGGTTTTCTGAAGACTGAGCAATCGCGGGCAGAACAAATCTCCCTTATAACGAAAGTAGGATTGGTACTATATAATTTATTAGCAAGTCATAAAGTAGAAATATCTCTACACTCAATGCCTAGAATCTTTCGATTACCTACATTGGGCGTTTCCTTTAATAATTGCTTTAATCTATTGTGCTCCAATATCGTTCCTTCCCAGTTTGGTACGTACTTTACTTTAGCACTGCACGAGGCAAGCCACTTCGTTGTAGTCTATAGAAATTATTGTATTGGAGTCGCTATAACACAAAGTGATAGTATACTTGTGTACCGTAGCCACAATATTATGAGACATTGTAGTGTATTTTGTAGTTCCTTTAACCGTTGTTCATGTATTATTGTGACAATTGTTTACAATCTCGCAAAAGTATTACAAGAATTCTTTATGGGATGGAGTGATTCATATCCCTGTTCCATATATTCTGTTGTTTTAGATTTCTACGATTCCATTGCCGAGGACAAACTCTTCCAAGCCCAGGTGTGTGTCTTGGATGTGGTTAACATTTGTATTAGCTGTCAAACAGAAGACGTTGTTTGTCCTTGCTCGTATACTAATCACCATCCAGGCACCTGTCGGAGAACACAAAACGTTACAACTGAGGAACATAACAGTTCTGACGAACATGAACCGAGCTCTATGGATACTTCAGACACACAGCGTTATTTACCATTTCTGCCACGTGCTGAATGTTGTAAAACGGAACAAATGAATAGAAAATTAAAAAGAATGAAAACCTTGCGTGCTGAAGGACCTGACTACGTTTGTTCTTGCTGTAAACAATTATTTTTCAGGAGAACTACGTATAATGCCGCTAAGCTAAGGAAGTCAATTGGAACATTACCCAAGAAAGTAGGTAGTACAGCCAAAAAATTGTTTGCAGCTTGTTTCCACCTTGTCGATGACGAATACGTTTGTTCAACTTGCTTTAAATATATTATGAAAGGTGAAGTACCACCAATTTCAATCCTTAATCATGTTCGTTACCCAGAGCTTCCATTGGAACTCGCGGTTTTAAACACCATGGAGCGAAGACTAGTTTCACCTCGTCTTGTTTTTCTAAGAGTACAACCACAGCGACAAGGTGGACAATCAAAATTGATGGGGAAATGTGATAAATATACCACACGATATAGATAACACAATTACATAACTCCCAAGACAATTGTATGACTATGAAACAATAAAAGTAGCTCTGAAGCGGAAGCTGGAGTACGTTCATCCTGAGCTTATACAAACTATCCGGCCAAATTTAGTCCGTAACGCAGCAGAGCTGCTAGTTAGGCGTCCGCTTTTCCTTGAACATGGTATTTCATTCGCAGAAAACTGGCAATTCGTCTCCGACGACGATGTGCCTCATATAGGAACTGAAGAAGACGTACTGACCGATAATGGAAAACAAGCTTCTAATAAAAAAAGATCGGTCGAAAATTACTCGGACGACGATAACGATGACGATTCAATCACGGAGAATACTGCTCGAGTAAATATGGACACAGTTCTCCTAAATGAGAACTTCTTGCATGGCGAAGGGGGCGACATTATTCACACTATTGCACCTAGTGAAAATAAACGACCTTTAGGTTTACTAAGTGATAAAGATTGTGAAGAGCTTGCATTCCCTCACATCGTTTGCGGTTATAGAAGACCTATTTTCTCAACAACATGCAAAAACGAAGCAGTCGAAAGCCATAATATTCCCTGTGGTACATCACGACAGACTTACCGTATCAGGCCAATCTCTTATAGTTCGTTGTGTAAAGCAGAACTACAAAACGTCGATCGACGCGTAGCTGAAGACGAACTGAATATCTTTTTTAAACTAAAGAAACTACATGTAAAGAAAATAGCAGATACTATGCGGTTCGCAACACGTATCATAAAGGAAAAAGAGAAAACATCTCGTTTTCCCTTTAACGCTAAAATGCTCTAAAATCCGGAAACCCTGCGCTCTTTGCAATTTGACGGAGGTTTTAAGTTTCTAAGGTGTATTCGTGGTTCACCTCCATACTACCAGCAAATGTGCCACGATTTATTCGCAATGATACGGCAGCTAGGTCCTCCTACGTTTTTCCTAAGTTTCTCGGAAGCTGAGGCAAGGTGGCTGAAACTGTTGCGTATATTAGGCAAGACAGTCGACGGTCGTGCGTAAACTAAAAAGGAATTAAAGTCACTAAATTGGTCAGATAGATGTCGTCTACTAAAGGACACAGTCACATGCGCAAGATATTTTGACTACCGAGTTGATATTCTGTTGCAGTTTTTGCGCGATTCAATCCAACCTCTTGGAAAAGTCGTAGACCACGCTCTACGTGTTGAATTTCAACGACGTGGATCACCGCATATACACATGTTTGTCTGGTGCGAAGACCAGCCTCGACGCGAAAATTTTACAGAACGAATAGGCATTTGGGGACGCGTTAGTTCGTTATATAGATAAATATATTTCATGCAAATTATCAAATACAGACAACACGAAAGCAAGACAAGTACAAATACACAAACACAGCTTCACATGTAAAGGAAAAGGGAAAAACAATAAGTGCCGTTTTGGGTTCCCTAAACCTTTGACGAGAACAATACTGTTAAAGCCATTTAACAAGGATGAGCCTAAAGAAAAATTAAAAGAATATGCTCTTGCCTGGAAAAAAATAAAGAAATTTTACAATTGCCAAGTGACACTTTCAATAAATTCGAGGACTTTCTTGATGCGTGTGAACTAGATATGGATACCTATATAGGTGCACTAAGAACAAGTATCTCAAAACCTACAATTTTTCTGAAACGTTCTAGAAACGAAATCCTGGTAAATGCTTTCAATCCACTATTATTAGAATTTTGGTATGCCAATTTGGACATACAGTACGTCTTCGACGCCTATGCAGCAGCCTCTTACATTGCAAGTTATATAACGTAATCACAAAGGGGAATGAGTGAAACTCTGCGTACGGTAGTAATAGAAGTTCAAGAAGGCAATTTCACACTGAGAGAAAAATTCAGAATGTTGGGCAATAAATTTTTGGAAAGTACAGAAGTAGGCGTGCAAGAAGCAGTTTTTCTCATTCTACAACTACCTCTCAGAAAGTTTAGTAGGTCTGTAGTTTTTGTAAATACTTATGAGCCAGAGGATCGAGTAGTGCTAACCAAGCCACTCTCCATCATTAAAAATATGAGCGACGAAAGCGAGAACGTTATTAGCACTAACTTCTTCGATAGATACTCCACTAGACCATCGCACATGAACAATATTAGTCTAGCAGACTACATAACGAACTACACGTGGAAATCTCCGAGCGCACATTCCACAACACTTGACGAGCATGGCTATTGCGCGGAACAAGATGAACATTCTGATGACGATTCAAGTAACAACGAAGTTTCTGACAACAAATTTATTATCAACGAAAAGCACGACAATGAATTACAATACAACCGTAGGAACGAAAGACGCATTCTACGCTTCATGAATTACAGATTGGAAACGAACTCTGAAAAATACTATCACAGCAAACTCATGTTATACTACCCGTGGACAAATCACGATGAACTAAAAGATCAAGGGACATATGAAGCTAAATTTAAGCAAGAACATGTTTTTCAACGTATTGAAAAAGAACGCGAACTTTATGAACCATGCAATACTTCTATGGATGACATTGTGAGCAAACCCATAATACTAATGGGAGACTTTAATATAGACATACAAACTCAGAAAACAGAAGAACTCCATATTAACAATATATTAAACCCACTAAACATTACACAGCACATCACAGCATACACAACTGACTATTCATCAACATTGGACCACATTTATTCTAATATAAGAAACCCACAAACAGGCGTATATGAAACATACTACACCGACCACAAAATTGTTTACATCCAACTTCCTGACGTCATCGATAATAACACACGACTTCATTAGGATCCAAGAAACCAAACGCCATAAACTCCCACACTGAACTCTTCTAAACCGCCAACAACTAGAAAAACAAAACTAAATAAGCATAAAATATATAAAATCAAACACAAACAAAAA
The DNA here is from genome assembly GCA_020615345.1 of Triops cancriformis. NCBI lineage: Eukaryota > Metazoa > Arthropoda > Branchiopoda > Notostraca > Triopsidae > Triops > Triops cancriformis. Next base: position 2,607 of record JAHZNP010001604.1, on the reverse strand, counting down.
AACTTCATACGTCTACAAACAACAAACCTAACATACGAGGCGATTCAAGGGGAGGGGGGCGGAGTTTCAAAAAACACTATGCCAAGCAAAGAACACAAAATGAAAGAACACCACAGCCAAAAAAATACCACATAAACTTCAAGAAATTTTACTGGACCAGAAACTCTACGAAAAACCAGAACAACTACAACAAACTTCAAAGAAGAACCCCCTCCCCTGCATTCAAGAAGACAAATAGAAAAATCAAACAAAAGTAAAGCAAATCTACTCAAAACCAGAGCAACTGCAACAAACTTCAAAGAAGAACCCCCTCCCCTGCATTCAAGAAGACAAATAGAAAAATCTACTCAAAAGGAAAGCAAATCATCGCAAAGAAACGCCAACTCCGCCAACGCTACAGGTAACACAACACTTACCCAAACACACCAAAATAAGACATCCTAACAGAATAAGACACTGATATTTCTCGTACAACTTACCTCCTACAGCAAAATCAACCGGCAACCAGATAAACCCCATGGACGATAAACCCCAAATTACACCATCCGTAACATACCCACAGAACAACAATACTAAATACAACGAACGTCAACCAAACAAATATTCCGAACCTAAGTAGCACACAAAGGTCGCATCGACGTCACCGACGTCGGAAGTTGACGTCAATTTGTGATGTCGAAATGGTTTCGATAATGGATGTCGGGTAAACGTCGCACGGACGTCGAACGTAGACGTCAAATCGGACGTCATCGCCACGTCGAGTCGACGTCACGAATTACCTACTTTCTGGGTCCCAAAAATAAGGAAAGGAAAGGCTCCTGGGAGGTTTAATAACTAGTCCTGGGGGAAGTTTATTTTATTTTTGCTGAAAAAGTAATCCTAAATAAATGCCCGTTTGGAACTTTTCAGTAAAATGTGGGGCTGCCTTTTATACCCGTTTTAAGCGTTCAAAAGGATAAATTAAAACTACACCGGCCGTAGTGAAATGCCAGCTATTTTTTAGGTATTTATATATCCCGGGAATGTGAAAATAATTTATTTATTAACTGGCTATGACGTACAATCGGCTATAACGGGAAAAAATTCGTCCCCTTGCATTTTGATAAAAGGAAGATTTAAATGTTGCAAATTGTTTATTTGGACTTATCCAAAATACAGTTTTACAACGTTCAAATGCGAAAGAACTCTTCGGTGTCAAAAGTAATTTGTTTATTTGGACATATTCAAAATACACTTTTACAACGTTCAAATGCGAAAGAACTCTTCGGTGTCAAAAATAATTGCCCAAAACACACAAGTCTTACAAGGGTGTTCTCTTTCGTGAAATACGTGGTCACCAGGGGTTTCGTTCGCTGCCATTTTTCAGAAGTGAGCTAACGAAGTAAGGCTTACACTTTATATATGACAGGCTAAAGTTTTTCCGCGCTACCGTTCTTTCCGTATAACAATGGACTAACCCAGCGGTTCCCAAACTGGGGGCCGCGACCCCCAGGAGGGCCGCGAGAGGCTTGTTGGGGGGCCGCGAAAGGTTCCTGAAATGTCAACATAAAAGACAAGTAGCCCGCGAAATTACTAAACGGGATTTGAATGTATTTATCAAACTACCAAGAATGTCACTTGTCACTTTAACGTGCACCGGTCGCATGCTCGTAGAATTTTAACCCATTCAAGCGGCCTTGACTGAACGCTCAGCATTAGAGTTGGCGAAGTCCCTTCTTGAGCCGGCAGCATATGGTTTGCATGGTAACAGCAGCTCCCTAACGTTAACATTGACTTATGTCTTGTGCTGTCAACTCGATACCTTTTTCTTGGGGTTGAGCAGTTGCGATAGAGGGTGGTTTATCTGTATCATACGAAACAGTGTACTAGGGCAGTTGTTTCTTTCCCCTTCGAGTGAAGAGACATACATTCACACAGTTCGTCAACTTGGAGCTAGTTAAAAACTGTTCGTTTATCTTTTGAAATTACCCCGAAATCGTGACCTTTCTGTGTGTTTTCCGTAAGAGCCCAACAAACTAAATTGCTGGTTAAAAGCTTTTCCGAAATGGAAAAGTATTTGCTTAACGCGCAAAAGCGGGCCGTTGAAAGGAAAGAGGACGCGCCACAAACTAGTAGCGGAAACGAAAAAAAGCGTAAAATACGCAAATACGAGGAAGTTACTTAGGTTTTGGATTTTCGTTCACAGAAGTCAACGACGAGGAGAGGCCTCAGTGTTATTTGTATGAAAGTTCTGTCTGCAGAATGTATGAAACCCTGCAAACTTAAGCGCCATTTTGAATCCAATCATCCAAGCATGATTGGTAAACCTCGTGACTTCTTCGTTAACAAGTTGAAAGTATTGAAACAGTCGAAGGCCAGCATTTCTAAGCAGGTTGCAATACCAACCAATGCTTTGTTAGCATCTTATGAGGTGGCATATAGAGTGGCGAAGGCTAAAAAGCCCCATACAATTGCAGAAGAGCTAATTTTACCAGCTGCTGTCGATTTGGTAAACACTATGCTCGGTGAGTCTGCGGGCAAATTGCTTTCGAAGGTTCCATTGTCGAACAACACAATTAGTCGCAGAATTCAGGATATGGCGGAAGATCTAAACGAGCAACTTATTGA
>JAHZNP010001603.1:0-17203 GCA_020615345.1 Triops cancriformis | reverse complement strand
GTATCGGTCATGACCCTCACTCGACTAAAAATTCATTGTTGCCTTTCACGCAAGGCCCGAAAGATGTCTACCGCAGCGGTTACGTCAAGATATGAGTCCCGAACCTAGGGAGACTTAAATCGAACGTTTTCCTCGCGCCAATCTTTTTTTACAAGCAAAAGAACCCAGGTGTAATAGGACTTTCGGGCCACCCTGTAGTAGTATATCATCATGCTGGAATGCAATGGAATTAGAAGAATCTCTTGCAATCGATTAAAGCTAATAATACTGACTGTTGCTTTACTTTTTACTTATTTATTTTCTGAAAAAAAATCTCATTAAAATATCGCCAAGCGAGGTTGATATACAGTACAATCATGTTCCGGCGACTTCCTGAATCTCATGTTTAGCGCCAGTCCTAATTTTTCACAGAGCACACCAGAGACCACATCCCTGTATAAAGTGCCGTTACAAGAAAATGTTTTGAAAAGGAGGGAGTTCGTGTGCAGCGGAAGAAGTGCTGATTGGCTGAGAGAGAAGCATGGAGCAGAAGAAGTGCTGATGGGCTGGAAGAAACGCATCGATGTCTTTCATAAATCATATCGATAGTGTTACAACTTGTTGTCAATAAAAATATTTTTCTAACGATACTAATAGAAGAAAGCACAAACCTTGTTTGCCTATGTTTCTGTGTGGCTATGGAAATCACATTAAACAGGGCGCCTAGATTAATAATTGAAAGTGATAGTGCCATTCTTCTTTCTGATTGCCATGCAACCTGGCTACAGGTAAAGCCATTTTTTAATGTAGTTCAACTTCTATCGATACGCACAGCCTTTGTATCGATTCATTTTTCAAGCTCATTTTCAAAATTCCCGGTAAGAGGAAGAAACCGTCAACCTGGCTTGGCCAAGCCTCCTCTTTGAGGGCACTAGCCTGGGGCCTCAGAAAGTGGTAACAAAAGGTCCATAAGGAAGGGGCTCCCATAATTTTTTAATGCAGCTCTCGATTCGCCGTTCAAACTTCTGATGTACTCGACGTTCAGTTCGTAAACGTAAATATTGCGCAAAAACAACAACGAAGGAATAAAATTCGTGAAACCTCCTACAATTCTTGTCTAAAAATATCAGATATTAGACAGCCTCTTATTTAATTGCGTTTATTAAATAGCGATATTTAATGCTACACTTTCATAACAAACTGCTCCATTCTCAAGTAAGTATTTAATCAGTCTTAGAATAAGAAATCTAAATAGTGTTTTTGTATCCGTGATATCTAGTTCTCCTGAAAAATGAGCCTGCACCCAAGCTGGTCTCACTTAAATCAACCTACTTTTCAGCGTAAAACTTTCGTGAAAGCTGCAGACTCCTCCGACACCTCCCAAAACACGCCCAGACCTTCAGTTTCAAACGCAGAACCGGAAGTTGTGTATCAAGGCTCGGATGCCCGCCAAGTTTACGAAGAGATTATCCAAGAAGATGACGAAATTCTCTACTGTGGCAAACTCGACCCTAAACCGGAGCCAAAGAAGACTCTTCGAGTTCGAAAACAAGAGCGGCAGTTTATCTTAGCACTATTCAAAGCTATAGAAACGAACGACATCTCGCGATCGGTGCAATTATTAGAGCAAGGCGGTGATATTAATGCACGAGATGATTTTCATTGGACGCCACTCATGTCCGCGACATGCATGGACTCCCGCCCACTAGTTTCCTTGCTTCTCCGCCACGGCGCTAAACGCTCTTGCAGAGAGAACACTGGGAAAACCGCCTCTGACCTTGCCAGAGCCAAAGGTCATTCCCAAATTGCAGATTTTATCGATCAGTGGGATCCTATACGCGAAATGGCACCCATTGCGACCAGCAATACCAGCGAAAGTGCGTCACAAACGAATGAAAGTTTCTTTTGTGACACTTGCCAAAAGAATTTTCAAGACACGGACCGTATCCGACATTTGAGTTCGGTCGTCCATCAGTTTAATGCCAAGCCGGAGCCTGCGCGAACGTATTACGGCATCGCAGACTCGAATCGAGGCTTCCAGATGTTGCTCAAGTCGGGATGGAATCGAGAAAAGGGACTCGGACCCGAAGGAACGGGACTTAAATTCCCGGCGAAGACGGTACTCAAGAGAGATCGTTCAGGATTGGGAGTTCAAGAAGCTAAAGGTCGTGTTACGCACTTTGCCCCGTATGACACGTCGGCGGTAGAGCGCAGAAAAGCAACCAAGATAGAGCAAGTACCGCCTGCGGCGAATAATAAAACGCATCGCGACAGGGAGAGACGGAAAGAAATTGAATTGAGGAGAGAATTGTCGTAATTGTACTGTAAGAAATACAAATGCACATTGGTGTAAATAAGTAACTGTAACAAAGGGCGTTATACAGTACTGAGAAAAAAAACTGTACTTGCCAAAATTACAGAGGTGTAATTAAGCCTCTCGAGGCTGATTTACTTTCATTAAGGGGAGAAAGGGCTTTACCAATCTGTTACGAATTGAAAGGTCGACTGCGAATTTTGAAAGCGAATTTTGCCTTGTGAGCAAAAATTATGACACACCTGAATTGGTTGGAAGAATAGAACAATATTCATTAAAGGGATCAAGTACAATATATTTTACAAAGGCCACTTCAACTAAGCAAGTGGCAAAAAAGACTTAGCTGTCGAACTAAAATACCCGGTCTATCTTTACAAGAATGGCAAGAAATGTGAACCAAACAACAGTTAAAATATGGTTACAGCCTCAACAGAATGAAAGGACTGTGGCCATCAATATATTCTACATCTTTCAATGTATTGCTTATACACTATTTAAATAAAATTTTGTTTCAGGGCGCGAAGTACAAAGTCACAGTATTTAAACTCCTGTTCAATTTAAACACTCGTTTTCTAAATGAAGGCTCAAGACACCCCATGCAAATTCTACTACCACATAGAATCAGCTCGGAACTCTCAAACCAGGAAAAAACTTAAACCCTTTCCCCAGCGCCAACAGATTCTGTTCGGAATAGGTAAAAGTTTGTTTACTTTCTGTGTGCCTTAATTTTGAAATTAGACTAAAGGTGTTCGCGTAGATGAAAGACTGTAAAAAATACCATAGCAGAAAGTAAAGACTATTAAATGTCTGTTAAGGACGTAGTGGTACGCATGCCAGACGTCAAAATAATGACCCCGTGTCACAAAACGCGCTTTTAGGGTAATGGTCGTTTTGTTAATAGAATATTCCATTCCCTTTACAGAAGTTTCGGTATGACTGGCTTGGGACTACGAGAAAAGTCTTAACAAAATATATAGCCCTATAATGTAGTAAATTTAGAGGTTTATAGCTTTCCCACTTAGTATCCGACCGCCGTTCAAGAAACGCATTAGCCACCGCAATATAATAAGAATACAAGAGGGAACATAAGAAGGTTTCTATTATGCAGAACACTAAGCGTCCTTAATCCAGTACAGAACTTGATACAGTCAGAAGAGAAACCTCATTGCTAGCATGAAGTATAATTGGTCGAAATGGCTGAATTGTTGGTTATCGGTAGTTTTTGCTGTAATAAGTGAAGCGAATAACACGTGGAACCAGTTTGTGTCAAGTCCACATTACGTTAATTCTAGAATGATAACTTCGCTCGCTGGCTTTGCTGCTCCCAGGTTTATATTGATAGGTAAATTTCCTATTGTTATTTTTTTTAAAAAAACGACTATTTTAATTATTAATTAAAATTGTGCAAATAGCAGCCGTGTCAATTAGTTCAGCCAGATTGGATTGCGGTTTGGCTTGTACAAGTAACGAAGCGTGTCAGGCCTTTAACTTGTATCCAAACGATGAGGTGTACGTTTGCGAATTGTTAGCGGACAATTTATGCCTGAACACTGGCCGCATTGTGTTTTCACCTTGGCCGGGCGGTTTGGTATGGGACAAATTACGTTCCGACATGAATCAATCTTGTTTTGCAACGAAATTTCCTTTAACCGGAATTGTATCTTGTGACAATTTGAGGCCGGGGTGTCTGGGAATTTGGCCTAATTGTTACAACTGTACGAGGTCTTGCAAGGATTGCTTCAAACGTTTCAATTTCATGGGTAACTACAGATGCTATTTTATAAACTTGTATAAAAATTTGAAAGTTAAAGTTTGAAGAAGTTAACTTTTATACTTGAAAATTATCATCAAAGTAATTAGAACCAATTTTCTTAGGTATACAGTATTTCTATTACTGGCCAGACGGAGACGGTTTCTTTTCAGTACCAGTTTACAGCCCTTGCTACCAGATCAAGACGTTCTTGATTTTGCGACAAGCTAATGCAACAACTGGTCAGATTGTGGAGGATTTTCGACTGCCCTTCCAAGACATGCATCGCATTATGAAGCTTAATATCTACCCTGAAATGCAAATTCTTTTGCGAACGGATACTTTCCAATCATATACTGCCACATACAATAATTCGCACATTGAGAGCAACGGAACGCTGAGAAATCTGACGCTGAAAAGCGTATCGGCGAACTTCTACGACATTTTTAATCTCAACGGCAAAGCATTACCGCCAACGCCTTTTGTTACTGTACAGGATGACCGTTACGGTTGTGGTTCGTTTTGGTTATTAGACCCTACTAACGCCACCTATTGCCCAGGTGGAGGTTTTGTTATCCTAGGATCTCCCCTGCTTTTCAGAAGTACAGTAGTCAGTACCGGTATTAAATGTGCATCGGCACCAAGTGGCACGCTGTTCGTCTTCGCGAGCTTTGAGTTACAATAGTTACAATCGAACAATGAAAAACAAGTTCAAAGAACTCTGTAAAGGTCCATTGTTTTAACACCGCCAGGATGTATGGTTTCCAAAACGAATTTCTTTGCACAGTTAGTTATTACTGCACCGAATACGTAAAGTATATAGGAAATTTGGACGAGGTAAAATAAAACAATGTACAACATTAGAAACGAATTACACAGTATAGTTCCAGTCTTACGTGAAAAGTGATCCTATTGATTAAAGGAAAAGAAATTTAAATACACTCTTTGGCGTTTAAAAAGCTTAAACGTAAACGTTGTCCAATGTACAGTAGAGGGCAAAAAAAAGGGAGGGAAAACAGGTACAATGCGCGCGGGCATGCCCAGGTAGTGCTTAAAAAGGGTCGTCTTCTCCCCGCTTGCCTAGACTGTTGGCAAAAGCATAACCCCGCGGAAGGAGCTTGGCGCTTGCCTGGACATGCACGTGCCATTTAAGCGCGCTGTCCCCACACTTTTTTTTTGCCCTCTACTTGTACATGCTTAACGACTAACAAAACTGTAAATACGATTGTTTACACCAATACAAAGTTCCGGCAACAGGCTCCGGCCTACGCTGGTAAAGTATATATATATAAAAAAAAGCTTCACGAACTGCTTTCAGTTTGGGCGATGGTTTTTAATGGTATTTTAATGCATCTGCTTTCAGTCTTTTGGTCTACTTTGAAATGCGTTATTATTATTATTTATTATTTTAAACTTTTAGAAAGGGATCGTCCACAAATGGCGCCACCCAAAAATCACGAATTTTTTGCCCACCCACCCCCTCGGTCACCAACCGCCACCTTTGCCGTCAGGCCACCCTCTAAAATGACGCCATCACCTGGTTGAACCCTCTCGCAAATTAAAAAAGGGAAAAAACACAAAAAATAGGAAATCTTGTGTATTACACAAGATTTCCTAATTATTTTTTGTTATATAATATTTTACGTAACACGTAAAACTGATTTGTACAAAATCGCCGGTTAAGTTTACAGTTATAGGATGGCGTCAATTTCTTGGCAACCCCCTTCCACCCTCTCGTCATCTCGCGTCATCTTTTACTGAACCCACCCACCCTCTCCCCGAATCGCGCCATTTGCGGACGGCCCCAAAGGTCTAACAAACTGTGATGCAAGCATACGCCCTTTTGCACATTTATCACGTTTCTGAAGAATAGACTGAAAAACACACAGTAGCAAACACAGGTAGGTATTGTACACACCGCGTACGCTGTGTTACATAACTCGACGAGTTCGGATTAACAAAAAGGCTGTAAGTCCCCCGATCAATTCCTCGTTACAAGAATCTCGCTTTTTTAGTTTGAATTGGCATCCCAAAGCTTCTACAAGCACTACCAGCAGTGTAAACTAACTTCAGCAAACATAATTCCACAAGAAGTAACATACACGAAGAACATACATAAGACAGGGAACTTACGATTGTAGCAAGCACAACGTATAGGTTAACAATATTATCAATTTACGAAGTTAACAGCAACAAACTGACGTAGACTACCGTTTTCCTCTCTCGTACAGCTTTGGGACAACTCATCCCCGTGCTAAGCACGCGTTTCCCGTCGGTTTGGAAGGCGCCCAGCATACTGATTTCGCCTCCTGGGCAATAGGTGGCGTTACTGGCATCAAACAGCCAGAAAGATCCGCAGCCATGACGGTCATCGGTAACCGTGACGAACGGCATAGACTTCTGCGCATATTGTCCCAACCCAAAGACATCTCCTTCCGACTTTGCTTTCAAACCTAAACTGAGGATTCCGTCGCTACTTATGTTGTAGTTATATGCTGACCTATGTTTAGTTGCGTCCGACATTTCAAACAGAAACTGCAAAACTGGATAAGTTTTCACATTAGCCAAACGGCTTCATGTCGTAGACAGAAAGTCTAAAGTCTTCCACTACTTCTGCAGGGTTGAGTTTCACCTTTCGCCGAATGAAATAGGGACTGTTTCCACTGCAGCGGCCGAAAACGGGTAACACGAATGAATCCTGGCCATCTGGTCACAGCGTACAGTCGATGTAACCTAAACCATTCGAATTACGGTAGGACCAACACATAGTTAAGAGTTACCCTCAAGACTGTAACGTTTGTCGCAGTCAATGCAAGTTTTTACGCAACTATGACAATTAGGCATCATTCCCAAGCATCCGGGTCGCAATCGTTCGCAGGAATTTTTCTTAGCCAGCGTGTTATCACTATCGGCGCAAGACTGGCTCCTGCCACGGGTCACTTTGTCCCATACTGTACTGCCGGGCCATTTGATAAACGCTAGCCGTGTTTGGTTAATGCAGAGGTTATCGGGCATGAGTTCGCAAACATACGAGGTGCCGTTGTCGTAAAAATTGAACGCTTGGCATGCCTGGTTATTGGCGCACTGCCAACTGCAATCCTTCCTAGCACGAATCAAGGGAATATCTGCACCGAAATATGTTTTCATGAGATGGATTTCAGCGTTTTCGAGGTGAAATTATGAATTTTACGAAAATTACGAATTTAAGGAAAATTATAAACTTTATGAAAATTATAAGTTGTAGGAAAACTATGAATTTTAGGAAAACTATTAATATTAGGAAATTTACTAATTCTAGGACAATTACGAATTTTAGGAATATTCTGAATTTTAGCAACATTCTGAATTACTAGAATATTTACCTTTGGGAATGTACTGCCGGTCGAAGACATCTGTTAAGGAACTGATCATCCTGGTATTGGCATACAAACTACTGGTAGCGAAATGGTTCCAATCGTCGTCAGGCTCATAACTCCTGGGGTTCAAATGCTTGCGGATGCGAAAAATCTCGTCTGAAAGCTGTTTCAGGGAAGGCGCCAATGTTTCCAAAACCGGAACAACTACATTGGACACGAGGTCCTCGCCGTCACTGCTGGATCCCCGAGCAGTGATTATTTCGCTTTTTTTGTCAGAGTTAACTGAACGTGAAGCAACTGCGACAAACAATGCAAAAATTAATAGAAAATTTGGGGGTCTCATGACTACACAATACCGAAAACGCTCCGAGGGAAAATGAATTTCAACTACGAGTTTCGAGCGCTCCGAGATCTGAAATGGGAATGAACCCTGTAACTTGCAAAATGAGCATGAACTTTTTGGGAATAATGTCCACAGCGTATTGCAATCTGAATTCTTGGTACGTAATTCAAGAAGGTCTCTCGCTGATATGTGAGTAAAATATTACCCTTAGGTCATAAGTGCATTTTTTGTTCCAGAATTTGAACACGTGGCGAATACTCCACGGAGTTATGTTTCTCGTTGCAGATTAACTCATAATGCGTAAACAACATTTAATCACAATGACTCAGAACTTTAGGTGCTTGTTGACATGGAGGCTATGGTGCACCTAAGCGTGGTATAGCGGAATCACATGCTTAACGGCGTCTGCGATTTTGCCCAAACTACTCAGTATTTCCTTAAACGATCTTGACAGTAAAAGTTTTCGACAGTAATATCTAGTGCACATCGTTGAGATTTTGTTTATAAAGTTTTCAGTCCATTTGTAAAAAGCGAGTTTAATTTCAGTTTTTCTTTTTCAGAAAAGCAATTTCAAACATCTGATCGCAAGGCCTGGGATATCAACCTAAAAGTATCAATTTACCGAAAACAAAATTAAAATCCGGCATTTAGTTTGGGACACGGTACCCAGGAAATGTCATTAAATTATTTAGGTGATGAATGCGAAATTAACCGAAGTATTGAATTAGGTTTTTGCCAATTAATTAAGGAAACAGTTTTTAAGATACTCATGCAAAGACATAGTGCTTGAAATACCTTGAGGCCGTATATGTAAAATTTTTTCTTTTTTCTAAGAAGGTGGAAATTTGACTCGCATTTTACAAAATTGACTAGAAACGTTTTGAAGAACAACTGGACGACTTGATTAGATAAAACAATGCAAACGTTACAGTCGAGATTGTTTAAGGAAATGCTGAGTAGTCTTGGCAAAATCGCTGACACTGTTTAGAGTGTGATTACCCTATAACACGATTGGGTGCACCGTAGCCTGATGGGTCAGTTTGTAACCGTAAAGTTCACTTACAAATGTAAAGATCGCCCCAACGTGGTTTATTGTCCCGAGTGCTGGTATCTCCTAGCGATATAAAAGACAATCAAATAACTCAACATGTTCTTGGCAATTAAAGACAGTGCAGTACAGGATGACCGTTACGGTTCTGGCTCGTTTTGGTTATTAGACCCTACTAATGCGCATATACGCCACGTGTCACGCTGTTCGTCTTCGCGAGCTTTGAGTAGAATAGTTCCAATCGAACAATAGAAAACAAGTTCAAAGAACTCTGTAAAGGTCCATTGTTTTAACACCGCCAGGTTTTATGGTTTCCAAAACAAATTTCTTTGCACAGTTAGTTATTACTGCACCGAATACGTAAAGTATATAGGAAATTTGGACGAGGTAAAATAAAACAATGTACGCATTAGAAACGAATTACACAGTATAGTTCCAGTCTTATATGAAAAATGATCCTATTGATTAAAGGAAAAGAAACTTAAATAGACTCTTTGACGTTCAAAAAGCTTCGTGAACTGCATAACTCGATGAGTTCGGATTAACAAAAAGGCTGTAACTCCTCCGGTCAATTCCTCGTTACAAGAATCTCGCTTTTTTAGTTTGAATTGGCAGCCCAAGCTTCTACAAGCAATACCAGCAGTGTAAACTAATTTCAGCAAACATAATTCCACAAGAAGTAACATACACAAAGAACATACATAAGACACGGAACTTACGATTATAGCAAGCACAACATATAGGTTAACAATGTTCTCAAATTACGAATTTAACAGCATCAAACTGACGTAGACTACCGTTTTTTCTTCTCGTAAAGCTTTGGGACAACTCATCCCCGTGCTAAGCATGCGTCTCTCCACGGTTTGGAACGTGCCCAGCATACTGATTTCGCCTCCTGGGCAATAGGTGGCGTTACTGGCATCAAACAGTCAGAAAGATCCGCAACCATAACGGTCATCGGTAACCGTGACGAACGGCATAGACTTCTGTGCATATTCTCCCACTCGAAAGACATCTCCTTCCGACTTTGCTTTCAAATCTAAAATGAGGGTCCCGTCGTTACTTACGTCGTAATTATATCTTGACCTATGTTCAGTTTCGTCTGACATTTCAAACAAAAACTGCAAAATTGGGTAACTTTTCAGGCTAGCCAAACGACTCATGTCGTGGACTGAAATTCTGAAATCTTCCAATACTTCTGCGGGGTTGAGTTTCACCTTTCTCCGAATAAAATAGAGACCGTCTCCATTACAGCGGCCGAAAATGGGTAACGCAAATGAATCCTGGCCATCTGGCCACAGCGTACAGTCGTTGACACCTATACTATTATAATTACGGTATGACCATAGAAACTTAAGAGTTACCTTCAGAAACGTAACGTTTCGCGCAGTCAATGCAAGTTTTTACGCAACTGTGGCAATTCGGCATCGTTCCCAAGCATCCTGGTCGCAGTCGTTCGCAGGAATCTTTCTTAGTCAGTGTACTATCGGCGCAAGACAGGCTCCTGCCACGGGTTAATTTGTCCCACACTGTACTACCGGGCCATTTGACAAACGCTAGCCGGGTTTGGTTAATGCAGAGGTTATCGGGCAAGTGTTCGCAAACATACGAGGTGCCGTTGTCATAAAAATTGAACGCTTGGCATGCCTGGTTATTGGCACACTGCCAACTGCAATCCTTCCTTGCGCGAACCAAGGGAATATCTGCACCGAAATCACATTTCCGTGAGAGAGCTTTCAGCGTTTTCGCGGCAAAATTATGAACAATAGCAAAATTGTGAATTTTAGCAAAGTTCTGAATTTTTAGCAAGATTATGATTTTTTTTACAATTTTGAATTTTTAGCAACATTCTGAATTTTAGCAAAATTCTGAATATTTAGCAAAATTCTGAATATTTAGCAAAATTCTGTGTTTTGGCATAATTAGGAATTAGTAGAATATTTACTTTTGGAGATGTACTGCCGATCGAAGACATCTGTTAAGGAACTGACCATCCTGGTATTGACATATAAATTATTGGTAGCGAAATGATTCCAATCGTCGTCAGGCTCATAACTCCTGGGGTCCAAATGCTTGCGGATGCGTAAAATCTCTTCTGAAAGCTGTTTCAAGGAAGGCGCCAATGTTTCCAAAACCGGAACAATAACACTGGACACAAGGTCCTCACCGTCACCGTTGAATCCCCGGGTAATGACTACTTCGTTTTCTTTGTCAGGGTTACTTGAACGTGAAGCAACTGCTCCAAACAATACAAAAGCTAATAGAAAATTTGGGGGTCTCATGACTACAGATACCAAAAGCACTTCGGTGGAAACCGAATTCCAACTATGCGTTCCGAGCGCTCCAAAATCTGACATTAAAATGAACACTGAGTTGCAAAATTAGCAAGTGAACTTTCTGGAAAGACCGTCCACAGTGTATCGCGATTTGAACCCTTGGTAGGTAGGTCTCGCTGATATGCAAGTAAAATATCAGCCTTAGGTCACAAGTGCATTTTTCGTTGCAGAGTCTGAATATGTAAGCGAATACTGCACGGAGTCATGTTTCCCGTTGCAGATTGCCTCATAAAGCGTCAACAGAGCTAATCACAATGACTCTGAGCTTTTGAGACCTTTGCAAGTACATCTTTCTGGAAACTTTAACAGTTAGGTTCACATTTCGTCATACTAGCCGGTATGAACTGTCTGGTACTTGTCTTACACTGAAGCTATGGTGCACCTAAGTGTGGTGTACGGGAATCACATGTTAAACGGCGTAGGTGATTTTCCCGAAACTACTCAGTATTTCCTTAAACATTCTCGACAGTAAAGTTTTGGATAATAATACGTAGTGTATATTTTCGATATTTTCTTTAAAACCTCCGTGGTTAATTGTAAAAAGTGAGTCAAATTTCAACTTTTCTTCAGAGCAGCATTTTTGAAACATTCGAAAGCAGTGTTCAATAGAGTCACTTCAAATTATTCATTTACCGAAAAGGGAATTCAATCCGACATTTAGTTCTGTCGATGTCACCCAGGAAATTTCAGGGAACTATTTCAATCCGAAACTAATTGACGAATTCAAATTCCGTTTTCGCCAACAAATTGGGAAAACAGTACTTTACTGTATCCTGATGCCGGATATGTAAAAATGATTTTGTCTAAAAAAAGTGAAATTTGATTCGCATTTTACACATTAAATAGAAACATTTTAAATAAAAAACTCGACGATGTGCATTAGATATGACCAGAGATGGTACGATACCGACTTTTCTCGAGATCGAAACAAGACCGAGACCGGTCGTAAGTGTTCAAGACCGAGACAAGACCGAGACCGCAGCTTTCGAGACCAAGACCAAGACGAGACCGACAAAAAAAATCCGAGACCAAAGACCGGTCTCGAGACCAAGACCTGTCTTGACTTTTGTTGTTAAAAGATTGGCATTTGTTATAAAAGGATGTTATTCCAGAAGAAACTAATTATTTATTTACACAATAATCCACAAATGTTTGCTTCGTTTCAATATAAATGTAACAGTATACAAAATCAAATAATTTAAATATAAATTAAAATAAACATAAAAAGTTAGATATACTTAAAAAAATCTACTTATTAACAGAGGCAAGCATCAACATTGTTAGTGTCGTCAGACATTTGATTCCTTTCTAAGTGTCTATATAAATAGTTAAGTAACAGTTTAGCTGAGACATTATAAATAGTTTAGCAAAAAAAACTTATAGTGACATTATTAAAAACCTACATATAACGTAGTTTTTTTAATGGAGAAAACCATCGTAGGCTTACGCCTGTTGATGGTCCTCTATTTGCTTGCATAGTATTATTTATCATTTACATTTCCACTAAGTACAGGGCAGAAAAGTTATAAACTTTTCTATTTAGGGGGAGTATAGAGGAAATAAAGGGGGGTGGGGTAGCTTGGGGTGGGATTGGGGAAGGAATTTCAGAAATTATCTAATATAAAACTTATATATAACATACCTAATATATTTAGAAGTCGCTCCAGAGGCCTCACGAAGGTCTTTACGGGGTGAACAAAATGTACACGTAGCAACCCATTTCTGCCTTGCCGAATCATAATAAAAAAATCTTTATAGCCGAACTCGATGACCGAAGGTATTTTGTTGGGAAGGTTTTGACTTCCATTTTCGCTTGATGTTGGACTAAGACTGAACTTTTTCGATACATTGGGCTGTATACGCAGTTAAGTGAAATAAGGATAGTTTAAGGATATTATAAGATTATTTTCGTGCGTATTTTCGAAGGAGTATTTTCCTAGAATTACGCGAAACACCAATGCGTTTCACTTCGCAATTAAAGTTTCTATCAAAGACAACCCCTATAAGCGTTTAGTGGACCTTGGATCAGAAAGTTAAGGAGTCATTTGGGCATTCAAAACGGACCTAAGTAAACTCGAAAGTGCGAAGAGTTCCGCTCACATTAATTATCACCATATTCTTTGAAATCGAGACCAAGGCATCGAGACCAAGACCAAGATCATGGTAAGATTTTCGAGACCAAGACCGAGACCAACAAACTATTTTTTCTTTCGAGACAAGACCAAAACCGAGACCTTCATACCCTCGAGACCTGTCTCGAGACCAAGACAAGGTCTCGGATGTCCCATCTCTGGATATGACACTCCGAAACTTTACTGTTGAGATTGTTTAATGAAATACTGACCAGAGGCGTAGCGAGGGTCAACGGTGCCCAGGGCAAAAGGAAAATCAGCCCCCCCCCCTTTACGCTAACTTGTCATGTATTGTGAGCCTTCTGCAACAACCATTGTACTGTACAGTCAAGAGAAAAAAAATAGACACAAAAAAGCACAGAAGTCTAATCAGGCCTCTCGAGGCTGATTAACCTTCATTAGGTAATGGAAGAGTTGGAAAAGTAGCCACAGGTAACTTCTATACTTTCAATAATGGATTACACTTATTTTGCATTGTAACGTTCCTTTGCCTACAAACACCTTTTAACCGATTGGTTTAATCTCTTTCGCCACTTAATGAAGGTAAGTCATCTTCGAGAGGCCTGATTATACCTCTGTGGTTTCAGATGGACAGTTTTTTGTTGCTCTTGACTGTACAGTACAGTGCTGAGCAAAAAAAAAAAGATTTACGTGAATTTGCACAGAGGCCTAATCTAGCCTCCAGAGGCTGATTTACTTTCATTAATTGCCGAAGGGTCTCGAACGAATCAGTTACTTGGGGAAAGGTAGACCGCGCAGTTTGAAATTCTCCGCACGTAATTATGTAAAAAGTATTCGTATTGTGTAATTATGATTGACATGAAATGTGCAAAGAATGTTTGCTTTGAATAATATTCTTGATAAAAAAGTAGGAACAAACATTTTCTTCAGTTGTCTCAGAATTTCGACACCGAGAGGAAAGGTTAAATAAATTTACGTGAACTGTAATTGTGCTGCAAACAAATTAATCTTTACAATAAAGATTAGACAATCAAAACAGACAGTAGCAAAATGTTTTGAGAGAAATAATAAATAATGTAAGATATTAACAATATCTGACACTAAGTGTTCTGATTACGTTATTGAACAGTATTTTTGCAACAATACCAATGGCGTAACTTATGCAACAAGTCGTGTTATGTGTTTTTTCCCCTACAAAGTCGAACACTGTCATTTTCGCGGTCTACCGTCACTTCGACAGCGATTGGCGACTCTTCAGCACTTAATGAAAGTTAATCAGCCCCAGGAGGCTAGATAAGACCTCTGCGCAAACCCTTGTAAAGTTTTTCTTGCCTAGTACTGTACAGTTCTCGGCAAAAAAAGGGCCCAGCAAACCGCCCTATACTAGTACCACGGCCGTTCCGCAAGCGGTGTCTCACTTTATCGTCTTTCGAACGTTTGTGACCCGCACGGCTTTCTCCCAGTGGCAGGAGACGCTAGCAGGCAGCGGTTTGCTTGGCTCGTTTTTTTGCCGAGTTCTGTACAGTACTAGCAAGGTATGTAGAAAGACAGGTAGGGCCATCAGCTTTCCCCGGTTCGCGCCTTCTTCTGTCTAGCTGCTACTGCGCAAACGCGCCCATCGACTCGTGACGTCATGCGATGCTCAGGGTGCGCGCCTATTTCGACAAGGATGAATTAGCCTTGTACTCTTGTGCATTTTATCCTTTCCTAAATCGGAGGTCATGTATAATATCTGTCGACAAAATACATCCTAGTCATATTTATATACATGGGTTTGTTCCACATTTTCTATTTTAACTCCTCAGCTATAACATGTCCAAGGATAATAAATCCACGGGTTTTCTTTCCATAACAGCAGTTTCTTTTCTTAACAGAATTGTGTAGATCCGACGATTCTATTGGTAACTACCATTGGTTTTCTTTTACTGGTGTGTCCGTTTCTTATTTTCTTTTATACGATTTTATTTCTTCTGTCAATCGTTAAGCGAAAGTCTTAACACAATGTTTGACATAACTTCTGATACTGATTTTGTAACCTCCCTTTCTGTTCGATGGCATATGTGTTCTAAATTATTTGCATTTGTTACATGGTCTTTGGAATTGGCGATCGAAGATTGTGTTGAAGTAGTGGTGATTTTGTCTCGAATTAACTTTTAACGCTAACACCGCTAACGAGCGAGGAGAGAAGAAGGTCTAGAAAAATGAAAAAGTTTACAAGCTAGAGGATATCCATATAATTCGTTGTTACTGCTGATAAAGGAAATAAACTACTAAACCTTTAATAGTAATAAAAAATCAGTTAAAGACTTCTAGATTAAAGACACGAAAAATACTCCACAGTATTATCGATATTCCTCTTTGAATGTTGTCAATAAACACTTTGTTTTCCTTCTGCAGCAGCCCTTGGGCAATGCGCAGTCATTGGTTGTTTTCCCAGGGCATCATGTGACGTTGACCCCTTAATGAATTCAAACGCGAAGGGTCTCGATGGCCCTACCTGTCTTTCTACATACCTAGCAGTACTAGGGCCTAAAATCGGTTCGACTCGAGTCGAACCGAATCGAGTCGATGTCGACTCGACTCGACAACCATCGACTCCGACTCGGCTCGGTTTAACAGGGACCAGCTTGGGTCGGCTTAAAAATTGAAAGTCAACTTTCACCGGATTCGGCATCTCTTTCTGTGGAAACTATGGAGTACACAATGAAAGCAGTAAACAAGTGAAAAGGTGAAAGGCTGCGTCTTACATTCTCCGTCAAATTAAAAGGGAGTGACAGAACTGACGAATCTTTTATCACTCTATGTAATGTACATTCCATAGATGCCCGGGTTACTGGTACCGACTCCGACTTGACTCGACTCGATTCGGCAGTGGCCGACTCCGACTCGACTCGGTAGTGACCGAGTCGACTTAGGCATCATCCGACTTCGACTCGACTCGGTTTGGAAGCAGACGAGTTGAGTCGAGTCTAGTCGAACTGTTTTCAGCCCTATACAGTAATCGGCAAAAAACAGGCCTAGCAAACGGCCCTATACTAGCGCCACGGCCGTTACGCGAGCGGTGTCTCTGGGAGGAAGCCGTGCTGGTCACAAACGTTCGAAATACGATAAAGTGACACACCGCTCGCGCAACGTCCGTCACGCTAGCATAGGGCGGTTTGCTTGGCCCGTTTTTTTTAGTACTGTACAGTACAATAAGGGGGTCTATCAAACACAAAGTCGCGCACGGAGTAAATTCAAATTTAACGCATTCATTCAAGTCCATTTCTCAGCTCATATTTTATTCTAAATCCTTTTTCCTGCTCTTTTTTTTAAATCGTGCACCATGAAATGGCGCCCCCTCAACTTGGCGCCCAGGGCACGTGCCCTGGCTGCCCCACCCTCGCTACGCCACTGATACTGAGTAGTTTGGGCAAAAGCACTGACACCTTTTAGCACGTGGTTTCCCTATACGACGGTTAGGTGCACCGTTGCTTTCAGGATCAGTTTTGAACCCTAAAGTTCACTTACGAAAGTAGAGGAGGGATGGGACAGTTTACACGTGGGACAAAATGTACAAAAATCATTACTAATGAACTACGACAGGTTTGGATCTGAAAAAAATTGTACACTTAGTGAATACGACGAAGCTTTCATGAGGAAATTTTCGTCGAAAAATATTGAACCGTTTTTGAGAAAATAAATAAAAACTGAATTTTTGGCCCTTTTTGTAAGAAACGGGTCCTGATTATTTCGTTGTAGCACTCATAATGTGTACCTAAAAGTAAAATAAAAATTACTTTTACGTAGCTGACAAGTTGGAGAATAACTCCTCCAAAGGTTTGTTCTAAAATCGCTGTCCTTTTTTTGCACGAGATTTTAAACTCCAAAGGGATGATTTAGTACGATTTGGACTCAGCCATTTGCATTGCCTTTTCTTGTTGTGAATAATCATTTTTACAAAATCGTGAGTTTCCTTGCACTAACTTGAGCTAGGATGATTCC
>JAHZNP010001602.1:0-17231 GCA_020615345.1 Triops cancriformis | reverse complement strand
CATCTTTTTCTAGCTAGAAGGAAATATAAATCTGAAAATCTTATCATTATAATAAACAAACAAGCCTTTGTAATTTCACATTTTTATTGAAAATTCAATTCAATTTTTTCATCCACCATCTTCCAAACAAAGTCACGTGATAGCTTTGCCTTCCCTTACCTTGCCTGAAGTTCAACACAGCGGATCGGCTGACATTGGCAGTGAAATGAAAGACAACAGCTTTCCCTATGTTTGTTTCAGAGAACGTGTTGCCTAACCTAGCCAAGTTGCGTAGCCCCCTGCCGGTAGCCATTCGGAAGCTTGTAGCACGTATGATCCCTAAATATGTCAGTTATGTCGAGTTCCATTTGCAACACTGGTGCGCACCAAGTTTTTGAAACACAGTGTATGATTGTGTTTCAAAAATTCAGTGCGCACCAATGTTGCAAATGGAACTCGCCATTAGTTGCAGCTGAACTATAGATTTCGGCCTGTGTTTTTAAGCAATTTTCAAATAATACAATGAGTCAAGAAAAAGCCGGAAGTCAAGCGTCGACTTCTAGTTGTCAGTCAAGCATTGCCCAGAAGAATTGGGAAATGGCAAACAACATTGAAACTATTAGTTCTGTGGATGAAATCTACCGCTATGACAAAAAACAACAGAACGATATCCTGACAGCTAAGCCATGGGAAAAAGAGTACGAAAAATTATATCAACTGTGATCTTCAACACCTCCTTTAAACTATTTATTTCTTTATTTTAGCCCCCATTTCTTCAAAGACATCAAAATATCCGCCTTGGCGCTTCTCAAAATGGTTATGCACGCGCGTTCCGGTGGAACTTTGGAAGTTATGGGCCTATTGTTGGGCAAAGTTGATGCCAACACAATGATTGTCATGGATTCGTTTGCTTTACCAGTAGAAGGTACAGAAACACGTGTTAACGCTCAAGCCCAAGCGTACGAGTACATGACAGCGTACATTGAATCCGCGAAACAAGTAAAATTAAATGTTAAAGTCTCGGTTAATTCAGTCGCGCTACAATCATCAACTTATCAATAGGTTAATCGTTTGGAAAACGCGATTGGTTGGTACCACTCTCACCCAGGTTACGGCTGCTGGCTGTCAGGCATTGACGTTTCTACACAAATGTTGAACCAAAACTTCCAAGAACCTTTCGTCGCTATTGTAGTTGATCCCGTTCGCACTATTTCCGCGGGCAAAGTGTGCTTAGGCGCTTTTAGAACTTACCCCAAGGTAATTCCTGCTCTCTCCAGTTAACATTACCAACTTTTCTTTAATACTTTTATTTTTCAATGTATTTTTTTTCAGGGCTATAAACCACCCAATGAAGAACCTTCCGAGTATCAAACGATTCCTTTGAACAAAATCGAAGATTTTGGTGTTCATTGCAAACAGTACTACTCACTCGACGTTAGTTACTTTAAGTCAGCGTTGGATCGACGA
This sequence comes from Triops cancriformis, assembly GCA_020615345.1. NCBI lineage: Eukaryota > Metazoa > Arthropoda > Branchiopoda > Notostraca > Triopsidae > Triops > Triops cancriformis. Next base: position 15,785 of record JAHZNP010001602.1, on the reverse strand, counting down.
CTTTTGGATTCTTTGTGGAACAAATACTGGGTCAATACCTTGAGTTCTTCGAGTCTCATCACAGTAAGCTACTTTATCGCTTTCTCTGTTGTCAAACAAGTGGTTTGTGTCAGTAAACTTCAGTTTCTTTGATGCAATTGATATATGAGACTGTAATCAGGCGCAAACTCGAGTATTCCATGAAAAGAGTCTATTTTGATATCGACTTTTACCATTCCCTTTGATTTCAGAACGCGGAATACACCACCGGGCAAATTTTGGACTTGTCCGACAAGTTGGAGCAGTCCGAGTCCGCGTTGGGAAGGATGGGCTTTGTGATGAGTTCGGATGACCGTAAAACGGAAGACAAGTTGGCCAAAGCGACGCGCGATGCCTCAAAAACCACCCTGGAAGCTTTGCACGGGTTGATGGCCCAAGTTATCAAAGACAAACTATTTAACCAAGTTCGCACTCAAACCTAAAAGCTCAAGTGTCTTTCCCTGCTGAGTTTTGACTTCTCTGTTTTTGGTTTAAAATTAAAAATACACAAAGTTCCACACCAAAAAGACTTCTATTGTCGGTTAATATGGGGGGTTATGGTTTGATCGCAGCTACGAAAAGCTGACATGGTAATATATAAGTGTAGCCACAAAATGTAGAGGAAAGAAAAATACTACACGATCACGTCCAATGACTAAATCGGCCAACAAATTTTAGCTTTCTTATAACAAACTCTCACGTTCTTGCTCGGACATCTCTACATTGCAACGCCTGCGATTCTAAATTAACTGTTATGTTCTCATACACCGAAATGGAAAACGTATGTACTTGTACTGCCCATAAAAAGTGGCAGGACCCAACAGCAGATCCCGTAACTATTGTACCACATTTTTAAAAACTCGTGTGTTTCGGTACATTTTAGGTGAGAGAGAGAAATCTCTTATGACTGCGCCTCCAAAATTTACCAAAAAAAGGTGCGATATTATTATGAAATCAAAACAAAAAGACCAAACCGGTTACACGTCATGTTGAAGTACAGTTTGTATGAAAGAGTCCAATCTTTCTTACTTCTCCAAAAAATTAAAGCGTTCGTTTTTTTCAGATTTTGGGGTCTTCTTTTGGCGACGGCGACTGAACGCGGGGCGGGGCACTTTCAAGAAAAGTTCCATTGGCAGAAGCAGAGGAAGGAAGAGGAGAAGACGAAGAAGGGGAGGAGTTTGTTACGGCAGGTTGGGTTTCTTGTTCCGGGGGCAAGTCGACCACCACGGCGGCGTAAGGAGGGGGCGGGGTCGGGTACAGGGGCTTCTTGCTGAAACGGGGATCGTTCATGGCCGTCACGTAATCAGGAAGGTCAGTGGTCGAGCTTCCACCAGCCAAGTTGACGTTCTCGTGCAGCAACGTCTGGCCATCAGAGTCGACGCGCAATACCGGACGGGACATTGCCAAGGCGGAGCGAAGGACCAAATATTTGTAGCAGCCCCACACAATACTGATAAAGTATGCCTAGATGTGAGAAAATGAAAAAATACAGTTAGGTTGGACCCGGATGTAAGAAAAATCGCTTGAAGCAGAATCTGGACTGGCACGCATCGATCTAAGACTAAGCGTTGTTAGAAACAGATAAGAATGCTATTAATTAGAGCCTGGATGGAAGAATCAACTTGTACATGACTTGCTGTTAGAAAAATCAATAGAATACGCCTAAACGCCGTGAAAAAGAATTAAAAAACAGTTAAGTTAAATGGAACCCGGATGTAAGAGAGACCCGCTGGTAAGAGATGTTTCTCACTTTCCTGCGTTCATTGTTTCCAACACAGACTGTTGTCAAAAATGCGGCTTGCAGTGGTACAGTTCGTGGGAAAGCAAGTTTTGCTGACGTAGGAACGGAACAAACATACCAACCGTAAATCACGATTACACTATCGGGAAACCACACGAAGAAACGAGGCGGAGGAATGCACTCAGTTTCAAACTTCAACTTCAGTCTCAAGAGTTTGGCTTAACTAGACATCAGCTTTGCCGACGTAATTTGCTTTGTTTGTCTTCTATGGCGTGGATTTTTTTCACGTAAGGAATTTGCTTCAATTAGGCTTCATATCAATGCTAACTTTTCAGTGTCATCTTTGGGGGCAAATCATAAGATTTCATCTCGTTCTGAAGCGATAAAAGTGGAAGAACTCCACAAAACTGCGGTATCGTTGTTGACACTGGCACCGTTAAAAATGGGTTGAAAGTCATAGTTATCGTTAGGTAATAACTATAACTTTTACTTTTAGATACCACAATATAAAAGTTCCAACATGTGAATGATCAAATGAATGTTTTTTTTTAAATTAAAAGAATTATTTTACATTTTTTACTAATATTGAAAAGTTTTTAAAAATGTAAATATTTTCTTCAGATTCTCCCCTCAGTATTCAGGCAATTCCTCAAAGTCGTGAAACTCTATTAAGACTGAAACTGTTTACGCTAGTTTTACACCGGCCTAACGACTTATTCACATTTACAACAATACATTCCCACAAAATATTTCAGTTACATTTTGTTTCTGCCAGTTTTGTCACGCACTGCGTGCAGCGAATCTTGTAGTAACGCAGCCCGCTCTGACCAAATATTACTTTAAGCCATCATACCTTTTGCTATCCTTTAAAGTACCTGCATGGAAAGTAATGAGTGTGTATGACGCATTTGCATTTTTCCCATTACACATATTACGAGCCAAGACCCCTTAGTGTGGTAATCGAGAATGGTTACTACACCTGCTGCACAAACTTTTTTCTGTCCTGTCCTGACGTTGTGAAACTTGTAAACACCGGAAAAAGCAAAAAGAAAATCACCATGTGATCATCTTGAGCAAGATTCTTCTTGAATCTTCATTATCATTCTACGCTTTCTTCCAAGGTTCTGTTTTGTTACACTGAAGAATGCAAATGAGAAAAGAAAAGGAGTATCGTCCATATTCTCTTACTTTTCCTTTTAGCCCTCGTTTTCCATTACCTTGACAAGCATTGTGAGGAAGATCAATGAGAGTACAAGCAAACTCAAGCACTGGGGATCCATTGCCAGAAGCTCGTTACGCATAGGAATGTTCGGGTTGGCCATTAACGTGACCCTGATATCAGGTACATACGATAGGTAACCGATGACGGACAAACTGGAAATAACAAATTCAATAAATCAATTAAAAAAAAATAAGCAAATCGCGTCCAACAATCGAGTTACCTGCTCACGCAGAAATCAAACACTTGGAGACAGAAGAATGGCATTAGAAAAGTGTGTTTGCCCCTTACGGCTCCATAAAGCATTAAGAGCGTAATAGCCAGAGTACAGAAGGTGACGCCCACTCCAACGTTCAAATCCTCTGCAACAAAAACGCTACATCAGTAATACTAGCGACTTTATGAAATGCTTATGAGTGTTTTACGATAGGTAGGAGCCCGGCGATCGCCAAACCAATCTCTGTAGACGAAAGATCCGTAGAACACACGAGAATCAGGGGCTTCTTGATGCGGCAAAGAACGCGGTTCTCCTTTGGCCATGGCTTCGTTGAAAGCAAACGGAGATTCGTCTTTGGTTTCGCTTAATGGTGTGGGCAAAAGTGCGTGGTCATCGAAAGCTTTCATATCATTTCCAGGGAAGAAAGGGAAGTTTCCATCTTTGCGCTCTATGACCTCTGGGTGGAGTACCACCACTGCAATGACAGCCAATGCTAAAATGTTCAAACCCTGGGAACAGAGAGCAACATTATTATTAAAACATTTTCACTGCTTGATTAAAATTGCATTATGTAAGAGAGCAACTGCTTACCAAGTGCCAAATACCCAGGAAAATCGTCCCAGTTCTGACATGGCAACACAAACAACATCGCCAACGACGATCATCTCTATGTAGTTCGTCTGATGGGCTCCCCCCACCAAAAGGTCCAAATTTGATTCTCATAGTAATCTCACCGGTTCTACAGCACTAAGTGAAGCTTTGTGTGCTTGTTAAGAGACGTTACACAAGTAAAAAAATTGCGTAATAACAAACTTGCTCGACAGGGCGTTCTTGTAGCCGCGGCAGATAAACACTTGTGCTTGGGCACAACAAAAATGGGCGTGCAATGACGTCACAAGGTGACGCAGGTCTATGTTTTTTCTTGACGCTTCCCTTTTTACGACTTCGCAGTAGAAAAATGAACCTATTTAAAAAATAGTTGATCGGAAAATCCAATCAAGTTGCATTCACAGTTGGCTAAAAACTCTACTGTTCGTAAAAATTACGTTTTATTGACGCAAGATAACATAAGTATTAGTATCGCAGTCCATCACGATCCGATACTCAAAGAACCTTGATAGTAATATTTGGGGTTACCCCGCTATTTTGACCTTCGAAACGTTTGCTTCGGATAGAGATTTTTACGATGAAAGGCGTTTTTGAATTATGAATTCAATGAAATTATGGGTAGTTTGAAAACTTGATCAAGTCGAAAGTGCACGAAATTGCCTTTAGACAATCAAAATAAAGCATTGACAGACATTTTCTAGGGATTTTCTATTTCTAGATAGAACACTGAGTGTTAGGAAAATGACGGGTGACTTGGAAGACAGACGTTATTAAGTTCAAAATGTTGCCTTTTTTCTTTTCTTCCGTTTTTATGGATTCATCGTCTCAAAAAAACGCGACGTGCTCGAATTACATACCCGATGATAATAAAACGCGTATTTTGCAAGAAACAAAATATTCATAAAAAATAGACGAAAGCAACATTTATGGTCTTGTATTTTGTGAACCGAAGCAAGAAACTAGTGAAATGAATCATTCGTAACAGACAGGGAACAGAAGCTTGTTACTTACAAACTTTCTCTAATTACACACATTTCAACCAATGCTTTACACGTGGCAACCAACTTCCGTCAATTTTCGCGCCAAAAGCTCCTTTGTCAACAGCGAAGCTAGACAACTTGTCTTGACAAGGTTAAAGGGTTACTACTGCAATACAAGCCACGTTTTGGCTCCCTGTAGTTGGGGTTTAACAGGTCTCTGTGACCCCCTTTCTATTGATTTCCTATATAAAAGCTCGGAGACTACTGGATCACAACTTTGTGGTCTACGTTACAACTCCCAGTACAGTTCAATACACGGTCTCCAACACTCCCGAAACCTAATCCACTTCATATTTTTACAATTAAACAAGGTGGAGTTACAACAATCGTGGACGAGCGCAAATTTACTTAACCCAACGTGCAACCTCCGGTGAAAATCCACCTTCCATCCGCTAACGTTCCGGTTTCCTCTCTTCAACTCCATCTGCCAACATTCTTGACAAGATTTCTCCATTTAACTAGAAGACGGGTTCTCGTCAAGTTTCAGCTCGAAAGATCCAGCTTAAACGATTTCACTGCGCAATGTATTGTCCCTGCTGTCCGTGTGCAGGGAATCGCCTTCCGGTGGCATTAATCGGTTTCTGTCATGCTAAATCGTAAGGATGCAGGTGTCAAACACTCCTCAAGGAAGATTTAAGATCACTCAAGGACTCGACTTATGTTTGAGTTTGGTGGGAAAGGTGAGAAACGGAACTTAGAGCGGAAAAATCTAATATTGTTATGGTTACACCCATGGACGCTCCACACAAATTGTCATCTTGGTTGAGCTGGAACTAGATTTTAACGAGCTCGGTACCGTCTCCAGAGCTTTGACAAGAGTGCAAAGAGAAGAAATTTCACACGAATATGGTAGGAAGAGGAAAGTATTCTCTGCGAAATGCACAAACTTCCACTTCAGGCACTCAATCAAATCAATCATGGTGGCCCCAGGGCGAAACATCCTGGGGCACCAACCACAACGATTATGGTGGCTACGGAAGAAATGAACGGGTTTACCAACCTCCACGTGTAAGAACAAATGACAAAATGCCTATCATTTGTTTCTATTTTTAGCGATATCAAACGGAATTTCTTGTGACACTCTTCACTTTATTTTTCTTCGTATTAAAAGATTTTCCGCTAATATTTATTTCTAATTCATTCGAATAACTTGGAAAATCATTTGAAAGCAGTCTACAATGTCTTTACTTAAATTTTGAATTAATAGGAAACAGTATATCCGAAAAAAATAACTTTGCACAGTTGAATTGTAAAATATAAACCTCAATGACTAAACCTAATTTCTCTTGCAAATTTTAGACTGCAGTTGCGTCAGCGTACTACTCACGTCCGTCAACTCCGACGATACCTTACCAGCCATTACCTATCAGTATTTTGCCTACAACGACTACTTACCGGGTCGAGTCCGCTCCTTTACCGAGACTCAACTTGGGAAATGAGGTTTCGGAGCTCGGCAATATTGTAAGTTATATTCTCATTATTTTTCTTGAGAGAAAGAAGGGGAAAAGAGTCATTTTCAAACTTCCCCGAAAGTTTGGTTAACGTGACCTTTGGAGCCATTTTGGTTCCTCGGATATTTTCTCCGTTTTTACAATTTTTTTCCCTCTTGCGAACATGTTTGGTGAAAGCTGTCCAAGCTGCAACGGCACGTGTCGTTGATCGATGACGACAACGACGACTTGGCCAACTTGAAGTTCGGAGCCGGAGGATTGCCGCGACCTGTTACTGGAACGGGATACAACTACGAGTACTATACACCACTTCCCACTGCTGGTGTCCACGAAAGAAGGAGTAGTTTGCAAGAAAATGGGTACAACCATAATAAATCGACCTCTCAGTGGCAAAATACTCCTGCTCCCAATTTACGGCCGCGAAAAACCGCACTAGAAGCTAATTCAGTTTGGGGTAATGTAATACATGAAAGAATTTAATATGGAGAAGGAATGCTTAATTTAGTGTAGCTCAAATTAGTTACCTCTTCCTTTGACCTTACCGTTGTCCTTAATAGACCCATAACTTTTAATTTGAGTCTACCGTTGTTTATTTATTTAACGATACGACCTTTTATTGACGTAAATCGACCTAGATCACAACAGCTCTTTAAATATAGAACAGAATCTGTAGCAAGGAAGTCTTATGCAATTTAGAAGCTCAGCAGTACAAACATTACGTTTATACTAATAACACGAAAACACCATAAAAGTTCATTACTCTGGGTTTTGTATTTGCGGCTCAAAAAATATCCGATAAGACCAAATAATCAGATCGACACTATTTATACCTTGAAAATTTGCTACGGTTGGATCAATTTTGCTTAGGGAAAATCCGATCCAATCAGCTTGTGGTGGAGGTTTCTCTATTGGCTGCAGAAGGTATAATTCGCTTTCGTAGTTCAGTGTATAGATTGAGCTGTACAATAGTTTTAATCGAGTACGTTGTTATACATAAATTCTAAAATAATTTGTGCGATTTAATTAAATGATTGGATATGATCGAGTCAAGGATCTCCTATCCAGATCTAGTGTTTTTAGTAACATTTTCTGGTTTTGCTAGATCGGATAAAAGAGCGTTAGCAAAGTATTAGTAATCAGCTAAAATCAGACGAAAAGAAAAATACGAACACTAACTTGCATATGAGGATAATTACGAAACCAAACGAAAGAGCAGGCGAAGTAGGATAAAAACTGTCCGGCGCTATAACTGTCAAAAGAAATTACGTTTGCAAGATATAATCAAACGAGGAACAATGAAACATTCAATTTGCAAAAGTCGCGATCGCTTCGAAAAAATGCAAAAACAAGACAGAGTTAACGACTAAGATAAGCTGATGAATCTTTATGATTATTTCGTGAAAATTTACCAATCCATGGAACAAAATCTTATTTTGAGCGCTAAAATTAACGAAACAATCACTGAAACCAATCGATCTGAAATAACTTTGGAACTTGGTAAAATACGAAAAATCACCAGATTTTTTAAACAGATACGTCACCATTACAACAATGAAGTTTCTCTTGTGCACAACAAATGCAACCGATAATTTTCTAATGCAATTTTTCTTTCTTTTGTGGGAGTCTGGAGATGTTCCAATGTACTTTTTAATCCTGCAGTTGTTTTCACATTCGCAGCATTTTTGGAAACCTATCCCACGCGAATAAGGGCTTTGACTAGAATAATTTGTATCTCATATTTATGAATATTTCAGAATATTGTTGCAATATTAAATAATATAAAACTTCTCAATTCTAATTTTGGGCAAATAACGTGCTGAAGTATTTTAAAGGATATTTCTTGAATTTGTACTTTCATTCACTGGCGAAACATCGGAGAAAAATTGCCAAAACAAAACAGAATTAACTTTTAAGATAAGCTAATACATCTTTGTGACTATTTCGTGCAACTTTATCAATCTATCGAACGAAATTTCATTTTCAACGCAATAATTGACGAAACAATTGCTGAAGCCCGTCGATTTATTAATATTTTTGGAGCGTATGCCTATGTTCCAGTGTGTTCTGCAATCCTATATTGCGTTCTCACATTAGCGGCATTTTTGCAGAACGTATAGGACCTAAATAGAAATATTCATTAACGTTAGTTTTAACAGGTACACATTTTTAACAATATTTTTGGTAAACAGCGTCGTGACGTATTTTAAAGGATTTTTCTTAAATTTGTACTTTTATTCACTGGCGATTTTGCACAGGATTTGGAAATGCGCCTTCGACGGATCAAATGCGGAACGCTGAGCAGGAAAAACGCGAAAGACAGGAGCAGTACCGGCGAGCCCTGCAAGTCCAAGCGGAAGAACAAGCTCAAAGGAGAGAACGTGAAGCGGAACAAGTCAAACGCTCGCGGATGATCAACGATTCGGACAATGGTCCTTCCGCACCTCCTGCTCAGCAACCGTTTTCTGTCTTTCCCAAGACTTCCCCTCGCGCCAACCAACCCCGCGAATCTACCACTTCGACAAACTGTCCCCAGGATGATTGGAATCACCCGAGGCCGGAAACGAGTCCTGCTAATGGAGGCAATCGTCCGCGGACGACCAAAACTCCCCACTCGGAACGCATGATCGGCATGGGCTATGCACCGAGCTTCTACGAATCCAGCGCCAAAAAACGGCTTTCCTCCCTTTGAAAGCGGTTAGCTTTACGGTTTTCGCACGCTAGATTTTGGTCTTACGGGAATTTGCAAGAGATCGCGCTGAAAAACTTGCCGGTACTTTTGATTTCGCGAGCAAACACTCGGCTCGGGTCTCTCTGCTCCCATTCAGAAAAAACACTTTGTAGAATTGAAGAAATGTGCTCTTCAATAGAGCAAAGTGTGGCCGGTCCTTGTTCCGTAATTTGAGAATAGGGGAAAGTCTGACAACATTAGAGCTTAAGTTGGATTATTTTCACAAATGGTTTGCAATTCCTGTCGGTTACTTCAAAAGCACTCGGTAAAAAATAGAGGATCATGAATGGGGAAAAGTACAATACTTTGGACAGATTTCAAATTCCACTATGCCTTAAAAGAATGTTCTGGTTTATGGCGACTGTCTTTGGCTACAACAAGCGATTTGTGCACACATTTATATACATTTGTTCAGTAATCAAGCTAAAAGAGAATCTTTCAGGAATTGATTGAGAGATATGTGCGATAAGTACAGCCGTCGTGAACAAACAAATACAATCAAAATAACTTTTTCTGTTTGGGTGCAAGTGACGTTGGATTGGCTTACAATGCAAAATGTTTGTATAACATATAGCTTACTTACAGTAAAGGAGAGATGGGACAATTGTAACTACCAAGGGTTTTCGATGTACATTTCATGCACGAGTTAAATGAAACTCCAAAATTGTATTCACTGGGCGAAAATATTTCTTGGCTTTCCGATGAGTTACTCTATGCTTGGACGGAAAATATTTTTATGGCAAATGTAACAAATACTATATTGTGAATATTAGGAGGTGTAAACTCATCATCCGTATTTATATCTGTATTTCTTCTTTATCTCAGTCAAAAGAATTGTAACATTCGTATTTTTTTCTTTCGTGGCACACTGTACGAGCTGACGTCTTGTAACATGGGTAATAGTGTTCCAAATCTTAAATAAAAGATTAGATTGAAGCAAATGATTCAATCTGAAGGGACTGGCGAAACTTCGAAAACTTGGAAAACTGGATAGAGTTTTCTCGGGAAAACTCCTATCAAATTAGCCAAGAGCTGGGAAATTTTTGAGTGACAGCAACGGTCTCAAATCTCATGGTAGTCTAGTTTATCGACCTTTTTTCTTGCATATCTATATTATGTTTACATGGGAAATTTATCGATATTGTTGTTCTATTTTAATCGAATAGACATACAAACAGGATCTTCTTCGATCCGGATGCCCTGTAGATTTTTTTTTATTCATACAGTAGACATAAATATTTTGTGATGGAATCGGATCGAGGAGATGTAGAAAATGATCAGGAGTTATCAAAGGTCTGATAACAAAAAGAAAGATCCGGAACAACGATATACGAGTTAGAAATGCTGCAGTATGCAGCGGTGCCAGATACGTAGAAACAATCTTGAATAAAAAAAAATCTTGCTGTTCTCACTTATGAATCTCCAGGCACCAATTTAATACTTTTGGGTTAAAAAAGGGACAGTAAACGAGTAATTTCATTTGCGGAAAACAGCCAAATCCGATTAATGTTAATTTCTCGTGTAATCTGTATTCTTGACTCATGAAAGCTTCCTTTCGAAATAATTTATGCTTTTTATTGTGGCTTTATTTTTTCAAGATCCCGGATCTCTGCAGTTGATTAGTTAAAAGTTTTGCTAGAACTGTTCCGTAGACATTGTTACGTAGACCTATATCTCATTTACCCCAAATTCGGATCACAATGAATAGTTCCATTGTGGGAGCTACTGATTGGCTATGATTATTACACATTTATTGTAGTCAATCGATCTACAGTTTCTGACGTGTTTCACGCACTTTTACGCACTTTATCATTTGATGGACAATCACACATAAAAAATCAATTTTCTTACCTTTGGCCCCTGGCTAGAGCCCCTTCAAGTAAGATTCCATATGGGTACTAGATGGCAGTAAAAGGCTGAACTGCTGACGCAGTAACATTTGCGGTAACATACCTCGCCTTTTAATATTTGCGTAATGTATTAACTATCTTCATTATCTAATGCATAAAAATTCTGTTGGACATAACAGTTTGTTCTATAAAAGTTTGTTCGTTGTGAACGTAATTGCAATACCTAATAATTGCAAATGAATTCAAGAGCTATGTGATAATATTTGCAATACAAATAATAATATAAAATACCTATATTTTGTTAACAGTAAAATTTGATTCAGTATTTAGGGAGGAGAAAGCTTGTCTACAACAGAAGCCAGACGTCCACATTCCGTTTTATTATTGATCGGCATATTCGTTGTGCAACCTACAATTTGAACTCATTTAATTGACAACCGACCTGTCAACTTAATTGGTTATTTCTATTTAAGTGATTGATTTCTTTATCGTGTGAACCAAAGTTTTTATGCTAGTCCTCATCACCGTCTGCGGCCAATTAGCAAATGACGTTAAGTTGAATTGAACATTCGAAGAAATTTTACCCCAAATCTCACGGGACCATTTCAGGACACCTCAAAAACTACAACTTTTATAAATTTGGAGAAAAATGCTTCTTCACACGAAATTGCCTGAAAAATACTCTAGAATACGTATCTTGCAGTCCCACAATGCAAAACGAAAAGAAAACAGGAGTTGACAGATTTATCTACTGATTTGTCTTCAATTTCACTATATCAGAAAAAGGAAAACAGAAAAAAAAACAGAAAAACTGTTCGTAACCCAAGTAACTAGAAACTGGGGGAGTTTCATTCAACTCCAATTTAGCGAAGAATGGGATGTTGTGAATATCCAAGGCAACAGGCTCTAATTCAATAATCTTTCCGTGGCTTAGGCGTCTCTGAGCTACACGTTTTAAATAGGCCTAAGTGGAACAAATGCACATTTGAGGCTAATAATGCGAACATTTTCAGGGGTTTTGATCCAACGCAAATGAAAGGAAAAAAATAGATTTGATCGTCAAGTCGAACGACAGAATTCAATTTCGATCATAAAATTCCAAGTTAATTTCTTTATTGTGATACCACGTGTGTGTATATGAGTGCGCTCTAAAGAGAGAATTACCGCAGAACTTTCTTAAATAAAATTGGATTGCTCGACGTCAGTGAAAATTTTGCCTTTGCCTTATTTGGCCTTTTCCTTATTTTGTTTTACTTTTCAACTCCTTCGTAACAAGTGTTTTTACTATTCATAAATTAATTTAAAAGCTTAGAAGTGCAATCAAGTGCATTTTAAGTAGAGCCGCTCATAAGTGCACGTAAATTCTGGGAAAATATGTCACCTGCATTTATTCGACTGAATATTTCAGCAGATTTATTTCCTTTCGAAAACTTTAAATGACACCCTCTGTTCCTTCACAACTCATTTTTTCCCACATTTTCTTGTCTCGGTTCTGTTTTTCTCAAGTATGTATTACACAATAAGTGCTGGCTTGGTCGTGAATTTCGCTAATTGTTGGTATCCACTCGCCTTACTGTCATTGTAAAATGGGTGAATTGTGTGGCACTGAGTGTTCTCGGCGAATACAAAAACATTCACAGAAACCCGTACGTAGTAAGTACACAGTACATATTGCGTTACCGTGTTGGTTTCGACAACCTATTTAGTTCCTTTCCCTATTGGGGAGAATCACTACAGTTCGAGGTTTGTACATCGAGCGAAGTGTTCTTTGCCCAAACTGCGTTTCCAGCCAAGTGAGTTTTAGATAAAGCAAAATTGAACTGAGTTTTCATCTGAAGATACTTCCAAAAATACGACTTTCAATAACTGGGAAGAAATGGAATAATCTAGTTTATTTTCCTTAACAATTTTTCTTTTCATACATTTAAATAGTTTGGGAAGTATGCACTGCATGTTCTATTCATACATTCTATTTATATGTACTCTGGAAAAAAAAATAAGTTTTTTGCACATTGCACTGGAAAACAAAGCGATTTGTCTTTTGCAGGACTGGAATGCGTTCTTCCTCCTTTTTTTCCACAGGCGTTTAAGTTAATTAGTGACGACCTGTTTCTGCAGCGGGGTGGAGTCAGGTTCTCTTAACCAATTTTGCAGCTGCATACTTGTAAAGGAGCTAGCAGGATTATCCACTCCGTTAGCTGCTTTTACGCTCTTGGGCGCTTGACCCGGATGTTTACCGAGCCACCACCGTATTAGGAAAAAGTAGAGAATTTCCACCGCACTAATGAAACTGAAACCGAATCCTAGGCCTAATAACCCGCCCATTGCGGCTGTAAAGAGCCCACATGAAAGAGAAAAAAAGGAACCGTTGTAATGATGAAGGTAATAAGAAATTCCTGAAATGGAATTTGATATTGAGAAAAGACTGACTTACAAATGAAATCTTCTATTCCGTAGCGGATATCGCGCCGGTACCGAGTACAAGTTCGGCCTTTGAAGTAAACATTGAGCATAGCGACGTTTGATCTGTGCAAAGTTTAGAAATTATCACAGAAGAATTTTCATTACATAAGAATTTTTTTAACAAACGACAGAAAATGGAACTTTGGAAGTAAATAAAAATAAATACAATATTCGAGTTAGAAATATAAACAAGAAAAATGTGAGGATTTAGGTATATAATGTAAGTCTAATTTAAGAATCAGAAGTGCGCACATACAAATAAAATAAAATGGAAACTTGAAAAGTACAGAAAATAGGACTCTTTTCCTTTTTCGATTTTTTACGCACTTTCATGGGTACATTTCCAAAATAACTTTCGCCTTCGCTGCATTTCTGGTTTATTTTTTATTATTCGTTTTTATAAAATTGTATATCTAAATAGTATTTATAAGCTATCTAATATTCAAAACTTAGCTTTCCATTTAGTTTCTATATGGTATGTTTCATTTCCATGTCCAATTATTTTTTTAGCAAATAACAATTTCGTAACTATTAGAATAACAACGCGTAAGTTAAATTACTTCATGTAAGGCACCAAGTTTTCCCGGGTCAAGTTAGCCTTTCGTTTCATGAAACGGTCAGCTTTCCGCGACAAAGTGAATCCCATGCCGGGGAATTCCGCTGCCGATACTTCGCTCCGGAACCAAGCGTCGTTGCAGGAAGGAGGACATGGGCAGTGGTCGTCTTGATTTCTAATGTGTACTAAAAAATAAATGCTTTAAATTCACATATACAGAAATTTGCGGTAAGAGCTTCTCGCTTACGCCATTCGGTTGCTATGCATTCGTACTGGGAAAGGTTGCAGGTGGGGACACGGTCACCCACTAGAAAGAAACGGAAGTACATGTATTTATAATGTTTGCAATATTTACACACTTGCATACAAGTTCGTGCGTAACAGGTCGACGGAAACATAAGCATATAAAAAAGCACGGAAACCTAAAAATATGCTAGAATAGTTCATAAAATGAAGCGGCCGGCTAAGAAATCGTTATCTGGCAACAAGGTAGGGGCCAACGGTCTAATATGTAATATAAAGGCTGCATACAATATTCGCTGCTAAAACTATTTCCGCTATTATTTACAGAATATACGATAAATGGGAGGAAATGACGGAATTATAGCATTCTTGTTGACTAACTATTTCATGTAGCATGAGTGAGAAGAACACGCTTGGACAAAAAAATCATTGTTGGCGTGGCATACATCACGGAAAGGGAACAATGAAAGTTTGCGTGTAGGCTTGGTGCTAGGACGCGAAAATGCAGTGCTGTATATGTAACAATAGAAGATGAATTGCATTTGATTGCAATATTTTGTCAACAGCATCGCGAGAACACATGAAAGTACAAATGAATAAAAGTTAAATTACAAACGAAAACAAATAAAAAATGTAGATACACCCTTTGCGAAAAGTATATCGGTAGAGTCGAGTTACCATAACCGGAGTTGGGAAAATCAAATTTCTAGTGAAACAGATCTAAGGTCGAGTTCAGGGCCACTAGAGGCACTACTACACTGTTAAAAAGGGTACCAGAAACTAGTGTATTCTGCCTTCCTATACTTAGAGGTGGCTAACAAAAAACTGTACCTCTGCCAAAAGATGGTGTTCAACTCCGACAATATGGGCATTCTCTCCCCAAAAACTAGTAGCAAGTACTCAAATTTGGCAATTACCCCTAGTTTTTGGAATTATTTATTTAATTATTGGGAACACTTCCCGAATTTTGGGACTTCTTGTAAAATCTAGTATTCACTACTTAAAAACGAAGAGTGACTCTATGCGACCTCGTCTTGACCATACGCTCGAGGCTTGTGACGAGTGACCTTGCACGCTTTTTGCATGTTTCTGACCACCGACTAGTTGAAAAGGAATAGTGACGTTAGACAGACGTGCGATTGATTGATTTTGTGTTTTGAGCTGTTTTGTGCCTTTTTAAGTGCTTTTACCTTTGCCTTGGACAATTTAACTTTTATCTGACTGCATTTATATGATATTTTTAGAAATATACGATTCTCCTATGTATGTGAGTAATGTTACAGTTTTTACTTGGGTGTCAAAACACCCAAGAAGCCGTCGCTTGCATTATGGCCACGTATTATGTGTATAATATGGCTTATGCCAAAGCTATTTTCCCTACACTTCTCTTAATACAAATAGTACAAATCTAGCCCCTGTATTAAATTGGTGGAATTGCACATGGAAGAAAGAAAAATTGAAATCTGTGAATTGAAATGTGAATGAATATGAAATTTTCTGTGAATGTGTTTTTTTACTTATGTATTTGTTTTTTGTAATCAAGAAATCTTACATTACAAAGATGATTGGCATATTACCAAAATACAAAAGCTTGAAAGTAAAAAGTGATGTGCGCTTACTTCTAATTTTCACAGATGACTCTCTATAATA